>CM058044.1:40946655-40985988 GCA_030169165.1 Centaurea solstitialis
CTTGACTAAAAATGAAGAGCGTCAATGTATATTTATCGTACTTATAAATAACATACATCAATATAATGGAAATATAACTTTCCCTTCCTATACATCATAGTATGATTAAACTTTCAAATGAAGATTGTCTTGCGCTATTCATGGATAATGACGATGAAACACCGATATATCTTCGTTGTCTTGGATTATTGGATGACCTCCCGAATTGAATTCGTCTTTAAGGTGATATTGCTTGATGTAACTAATCCAATGGTATATTCCAATGATTACAAAGAGTGCACCAATAATTATGTACCCAATCCAACTAAATTTGCCTGGGATAAGTAGCACAAGTGTAGGTGAAAGGGGTGTAAGAATTCCCGAGAAGTAAAAAAACGCCTTTCAAGATCACGTAAACAACAAGTGAGAATCGTCCCTTCATAAAGCTTTGCAAGTGATCATTTATATAAAATAAAATCCCCGAAGTCAGTGCCGTTATATATAAGGCGATAACTGACATGTTCATAAAGGGTCCATGAGTATCAAAAGCCGAGTGGCTTTCGTTTTGAAACTTCATTTGAACGAGGTTGATCAAGGGCTGATACATGATGAAAATAGTAGCAGTGTAGACGAGTTTCACAATTTTCAAGTGATCGTAGAGCCTGAAATAAAACACAAACAACAAATTAAATTGTATCGAGGTACTACCGATTCACACATTCTTGAGTAAGACAAAAGATCTTAAAAAGGCAAACCATGAAGAGACAACCCTCCCACCTCGATCTACACCATGCTCATTACCAAAATTTGTCGGTCTGTCCCCATACATTCCCTCAACCAATTATCACAAGTAGAATCATTTTTGGTATGAAAGGTGAACATGCTAAACTTTGACGGGTGCTCCGAGTATTAGAAAATACCAAACACATCAGCCAAAACCTCAAAAAATTCCTCGAAATCAACTAAATTTTTTAAAAGATCTTCCCAAAAAATGGCCACAGGATGCTAGAGCCCGTGAATATTTTACCAATTGGTTACAACAGCTAGAGTCATGGTCAAAGCTCATAGGGAAGAAAAAGAAAACAATGCATTGGGATATTGCTTGAGGAAGTCAATCTTCTTCAATCGTTCAAGTCAACCACGTTCAAGTTGATTTTAATTGTGTTGAAGTAAGGATTTATTTTCTATTTATTAAAGGACTATTCTGCCCATTCATTTAACAGATGAAACTTACGGTGTTAAGTAAGAGGAGGAGCTTTAAGTGTAAGACAATTATAAAGTTGGTGGTAAGACAATTATAAAGTTGGAGACCACCAATGTAGATAGTTCACTTAAGAACCAAATTTAAAATTTAAGCAAATCATAGGGACCATCAATGTAATTCACTCTATATTTTATTATATAGATTCATATTTTAGTTTGTTTTTACGATCAATGTTCGAATTTTTTTAACTTTCACAGTGTTTTACTGTGAAGTTTTATGTAAAAAGTGTTGGTCTCACGGAAACAGTTTGGTCTCACCAGAACCCAACTCTACATATATATATATATATAATATATATATATATATAGAGAGAGGGAAGTTCATTTAAAAACCAAAACATTAGTAAAAACTGTAAAAAGTCATGGCTTTTTTGGCTTAAATCAACGAAAACTCTACGTAGAGTTGTTTAATATGGTGCAAATGTTTCATATAATTCATTTTTGATGAAATTGTGTCATATTTCTCTGTTTTTTTTATGTAAAATGAAATGTTTCATACACTTTTTTATTCTTATGAAACTGTTTCATGTATTTTTTTAATCCTATAAAAACTTGTCAATTTTACAAAAAAGAACACCAAAAATGAATTATATGAAACATTTGCATCATATTAAACAATTTCACGAAGAGTTTTCGTTGATTTAAGCTGTGAAACCATGAGTTTTTACGATTTTTACTAATGTTTTGGTTTCTAAATGAACCTGACTATATATATATATATATATATATATATATATTAGTAACGGATACGACCCCTATATATATAGGGTTAGGTTCAAGTGAAAATCTCGAATAACCAGAAAACCGAGGAACCACCGCATGGCGCATACGCTTGTGAAACTGTTTCACGTATTTTTTTTGTTCCTATAAAACCTTGTCATTTTTACAAAAGAAAAAGAACACCGAAAAATGAATTATATCAAACGTTTTCATCAAGTTAAACAATTCTACGAAGATTTTTCGTTGATTTAAGCTACGAAACCATCGGTTTGTACGGTTTTTACTCTTATCATGGTTTTCTATATGAACTTCCCTCTATATTTATATATATGTGTATATATATATATATACATACATATATATAATATAAAAGAGTTGATTAGGAAGGAATGAGACTGACCATGACCATGACCATGACCATGCAGAGGGATAGTTGATGTGTTGGTTAGCCTGGGGAAGTTGGTGTTGATCTCCAATGGAAATGATATCATGGTCTGGAGTTCTTCTTCTTCCAGTGAGCATAATTGGATCATAGTCTATATTATTATTATTATTACTACTCTCCTCCATCACCACACCAGAGAAGACTCTGGTTATCAAACTTTGATATGTGAACAGGAAATATGGTCATACAGAAAACAAAGTTGCTTTTTATAGAAGTTGTTTCCACAGTGTCTAATAATTCATATATGACCCTATAATATATCAAATTGGCAAAATGGACCCTTGTCACAGAAAGTAAGAACAACATCACAAGATCGAGTGGGGACGGGGGGTGGACTTGGGTTACTTCCTTATTTTGTTCTTTTTGTCAACTTTCTCTTCTACTCATTTGGTTTTATTAATTTTTCTTCATAAGTTCTCTCTTATTGTAAATTCATCTTAAAGTAACATTTTTTAATCTGGTTTTCACAACTTGTCTTGAATGGTAATAGGGATGAGATCGGAATGGGACCGAAACTTTTGGGGACTAAAAAGTAGGACCAAAAACCAGATAATATATACGGGTTTGGTTTCGGACTAGAAAATTGGTACTTGGACGACCGAAAATATGAAAATATATCAAATGTGCATTAAAAGCAATAGCACACCAAAAAAATTTCCTAAGGTCTCAATTGTGTTTCAAAACCTATCTCAAACATATTTTCAAAATACATGTTTTTCGAGTCAATATTTTTTAACCAAGAACATGTTCTTACTAGTAACGAGAATATTATAATACATGTTTTTGAAAGGTGAGTTATATTCATAGGGGTACGAAATACAATTTTTTAACCAAGAACATAAATGAAAAAAATATGCAAAAAGTAAAAACTTACTTGAGTTTGATCCATGGAGGTGTTGAATCCCAAATCCCGATTTTTTTTGATCTTTTGATTTGTATGTAGGGGTACCGATTTTCTTGATGGGTCTGTAGGAAGGGTGTTATTTCTTGATGATGAAAAAACAGATTTAGAAGAATTTGTGGATATTTACCGAGAAAGTTTAAGTAGTTCAGGAGATAATATATCTTGATTTGAAAAAGGTAATACTAGTTCATTTTAGTCAACGCTATGTATACTTAAGAAATTTAAAAAGACATTGTTTCCGAATATTTTTGTTTGGTTTATGGTTTTTGGGGAAAATAGATTGATAAAGGAAGTTAGATGATGAGTCAAATGATAATGACATCCTGCGTTTGGTACGTGGGACAGGACAGGACAGGACGGGACAAAACTTACTGTCCCACGTTTGGCGCAACATGGGACAGAACAGAAATTCACTGTCCCATGTTTGGTGCAGCATGGGACAGGGACAGAACTGGGACAAGGTGGGACAGCATGGGACAAAAAGGGGGTTTTTTTTGTTCCACCAAAATAGGTGGAACAACATGGGACAGAAATGACCCATAAAGTAATATATTACCAATTAACACTCGTTTGCTATATAACTTAAATATTGTATTTGTTTCAGTGTTTACCACCACTAGTCGTGGACGTAGCCGCCACCGGTAACCACTATCGGCCACCTCCACCTCCTTTTCCACTACAACAACCTCATCCACCACCTCTACAACTATGACCGATTACCTACCACCACCGTCTACCACCTCTACAGCTACCACCACCACCGTTGGTAACCTCCACTACCATTATCCACCATTTTACGTTTCCACAACCACCAACCACCACCACCATCGTCACTACTAGTGTTACCGTCAGCCACCACCTCCACCTTTACCATCACCATCAGTTACATAAAAATCTTACACACACACACAATTAGGGGGGTGTAGTGGAGTGGGTTTGAACTCTAGGCCCGGATAAGTTTAACCGTGTTCAAACCCTGTGCCTCTACCGCTAAGGCGAAACTATTCAAAAAAACATATATATATATATATATGTGTGTGTGTGTGTGTGTGTGTGTTTATGTTTATGAAAATTGTGTAATTTTTTTTATAAATTATATAGTTTACTCCATTTTTGTTAATTATAACTATTATGTGATATATAAAATAAGAAATAATTTTTTGGGGGAACTTGTCTAGTTCTATTCAGTCCAGTCCTAGGCGTACCAAACATAAGACAGACATTTGTTATGTCCAGTCCTGTCCTATCCCGTCCAGTCCCGTCCTACTCTCTTGTCCTGTCCAGTTCTGTTCTGTCCAGTCCAGTCCTGTCTAGTCCTGTCCCATCCTGTCTGCGTACCAAACGCTACCCCAAGGATGATGGTGATTGCCCCATTTGCCCTTCCCTTCCCTTCATTAGATGGGTCAAATGAAAGAAATATGTTGGGATATAATATATACCCCCACATGGTTTGGAGCAGGGCTGGCAAAAAGTGTTGGATATTGGTCCACATAAAGTGTCCCTTATAGGAATTTAGGGAACTTAAGTGATATTATATAGCCATACTCACTTAAAGTTACTAAAATGGAGAGAGGCCAAAGAGATGGGTTTAATTGGGATTGTGTGTCATACATAATATTTAAATGGTTAAAAGATAGGGCCTTTGGCTTTTATGACCATAAAACATTTTTTAAGAAAGCCAAAACAGAGCCTTCGATCGGTCTCACGCAACCTATGTCGCTGCCAATCCACGCCAGTTATAATTTCTTAAAGAAACAGTGACCTCGGCGGGTACCACGCAGGTAAACCCGCATCCAAGGCTTATGTTTTCTACGAAAGTCATCGACTTTGGCAGGTTCCACACGGGTAAACCCGCTTCTGGACCACCAAAGCCTTAGAAACTATCGTTTAACAGCTCAAAAATTGACAGGATCTAAATATCAAGATCAGAAAACTTAATCAAAGAAGTTTGCGGAATAACACTTTGATTATATGAAGAAAACAATGGATTTGTAATAAACTGAATGTGTATTGATTTCAATAGCTTAATGATTACAAACACAAGCCCCAATCTGTTTGAACAGGCTCAAACAGACGTGCAAATCTTCTCAATTGCAGGGATTTCAAGAACAATCTTGAGGCTAGAATTCTAAAACAAAAGCTAATAAAAATCGATTACTAGAATAATGAAACCTATCTGCTATTTATACAATTACAATAAGGAAAGTAAATCTACTCTAGATCAGCTCCAAAATAATCGTATATATCCCATATCTTCTCAACAGAATCCTTTCCTTATCGTTATCTCTTCAGTACATCTGCAGTGGTAACTTTCATTAGCAGTGGTAACTTTGACAGCAGTGGTAATACTTCAACTAGCAGTGGTAAATTTGCTAACTCACATACCAGCAGTGGTATCTTTCAGATCAGCTCTTCAGCAGTAGTAATCCCATAGCTAGCAGTGGTAATCCTCAACAGTGTTAATCAAAAAGATCTTCAGTAGTGATAATGCATCAGACTCAACAATCTCCCCCTAACTTAACTTCTCAACATGAGGAGCTAAGTTTGTGAGTCTGATCTTCAAGTAAGTCTTTATCTTCTTCACTAGCAGTCTTGCAGCTTTTGTAGGTTCACCACTTGTACTTAGTTTTACATTCATCATGCACTGCAGCCTTTGTATATCAAGTGCATCAGTTTCACATTCTTCAAGATAATACTCCATGTCTCCATCATTGACTCTCAGACTGTAAACCTTGCACTTTTCAAACCATCTCCACTCTTTCACAGATTCACAGTTCCTACTCCTTAGATCTAGAAGTCTGAATGGTTCAATAACCAAAACAAACAATCTAGTGCAGCTTTCTTCTTTTCAGCTTGATCAGGATTGGTTCTTTCACTCACAGCTACATTAATCACTGTGCATCTCAGATCATACAACTCCTGCAGATTCTCTCTTGTACAAGCTTCTAATATATTCATCCAGTCAGAATCACAGAGTTTTGAACCATCATCCAACCTTATAACATATCTCAGATCTTGATCAACACCCCAACCTGTGATTTTCTTAGGTCTTTGCTCTATCATCTTCTCATCAAAATACCTTTCATTCACCTCCAGCAGTTGTTCTCTCAATCTTTCCATCAACTCTTTATCAAGCTCAGACAGGTTTTCTGCTTTCTCTTTCACTTCCAACATACTACCCATCATAATTGGCTCAAAATCATATCTCTTGTCCATCAGGAAGTAGCTCATCCTCCCTTTCTCAAAATTCACTGAAAACACCCTATTTTCATAGGTGTTCCAAGAGATAACTTTTCCTTCACCCACACTGTCATTCTGATCTCTTTTTCTGTTCTTCTTCAGCTCAGCGTTGGTCTTTGAGAAAGCAAACATCATCTTCAGATCTTCAACAAGCAGTCTAGCTTCCTCAAAGTTTTCAATCTCCTTAGTACAAGCAATCTCATACATCTTCTTTAGATCAGCTCTAGATAGTTTTCTGAAAATTCCAAGGTTGCTGGCAAACACTTCATTAGTTCCATCACTTCTGAACACCTTGAAATAATCAATCTGATTATTCTCAAAGAATATCCACATAGAAACATTAGAAGGTTCTTCAATCTCTTTGGTCATCTTCCCCTTCTTGGCAATTGATTTCTTCCTCTTTGGCTTAGGTGACTCAACACTTTCAACCTCTTTGCCTTGTTGCTCAGAAGGAATGATGTTCTCAACTTTCTCAGCTTTTTTTTCTGCTTCTTTCTCAGTTACTTGGACAACTGTCTGAACAGGATCAGTCACAGTCTCCTTAGTCATCTCCTAATTAACCTCAGGATTACCTTCAGTAGTAACCTGGTTTTCAATTTGATCTCTCTTTCTCTTTCTTTGAATCAATGCAACCTCCTCAGTTTCAACTTGTTGTTCTTCCATGGCTTCCAGATGCATTGCCTCTCTGGTGACATTGTACTTATTCTCAACTTTTTCCAGATCCTATTTGGCAAAATACTGAACTGGCTTTCCAAGAGCACCAGACAGATATCTCACCATTATCCTCCTCTTTTCTGTTACAGCCTTTGGAGTTGTTTTCTTTTGAGTCTTTTTCACAGGCTTCTTCTTTTCAACCTCAGGTTCTTCCTTATTCCACTCTTCTTGCATTTTCTCAGCCTCAATTCTGTCTCTTTCAGCAATCTTAGCCAACTCTTCTTTTCTTTTCTTTTCATCTTCTTCCTTCAACTGTTTAATGAACTCCTCAGATAACATATCCTGTATTTCATGATCCACCACTGGTTTAAAGCCCATCTCTTCATCATTATCAGATTCATTCACACTCTCTTCAACTATCTTCTCCTTCCCTTTGTCTTTTGGATCAACAAGGACTTCAGGTTTCTTCTTTATTACTACAGGTTCTTTGATCACTACACCCTTGGTTGGTGGAGTAACCTTAGGCAATTTCAAAAGTAGCTCAGCAATTGTAACTTCATCTTCATTAATTTCCACTTCTGTTTCAGCCCCTGTACCAACAGCATCCATAGTATCAACTAAAGGTTCATTTGCAACCTTAGTTTCTTCATTCCTAACTTCTTTTTCAGTCTCCCCCTTAGCACCTACTTCCTTCACAATTTCAGGCAACTCAGCATTAGCAACAATTTCAGGTTCATTCACAACAACTTCTTTTTCTTTGGCTCCCCCTTCACCTTAGATCTCCTCTCCCCCTTTGTGAATGCAACCAAAGTGGAGTATCTTTTGTTAAGTGCTGCAATCTTCAAATGCATTGAGGCAACTAGAGCACCTTGAGACTTGATCTTGTTGAGCAATTCTCCAATCATTGCATCCTTATCCTTGATAAGCTGATTTTGTACATCAACCAGCTCCTCCAACAGATCCAACCTTTCTTCATGGGACTTGTGCTTCTCATCATGGAGGTGAAAGGTCTTTTCATATGCCTTCAAATCCTTGGCAATGGCTGTGAAATTGTCCATCAATTCTTTGTGAAAAACTGCCCTCACCAGGTTTAGGAGTGTTTACCTCCATTACTGGATCTTTGAGCTTTTTGACATTAGTCTTCAGCCTTGCTGAAGCACTAGATACCCCCTTGGTTTCTTGGCACCTGGGACCTCCCTTTGATTTCTCAATAGGAGTTGCCGTGGTGGGGGTCTTATCAATATTCAAACTGTCCTGATGCACACATTATGCAACATCAGTAGTTTGAGCCTCACCAACCACATGCCCTTCCATCTCCTTAGAGGGCACCTTCTTTACACTTGAGTGGGGATGCACTCCAGGGGTATCCCTTTGGATGTTTTCAGAAGGAGAGTGCTCCAACTGAGGACTTTCAGGCTGTTGGGGTTTAGAACCAGAGGAGGAAGGAGCTCCCGTGTTCTTTCTGTTATACTTTTTGAGTGTAGGGGTGGGGGTTGAAGCAAGGGACTGAGGGATTGTATCAGTGTTAGGTATGGGTAGGTCATCAGTGGGTATGCTTGATTGTGAGGGCTGCAAGCCTGATGCCTCACCTTGTGGGTGGTTGACTCTCATCATTGTAGAGAACAATGGAGTGAAGTGGTCATTAGAGCCTTGTGCATGTCTCTTCATATTAGCAAACACCTTATGACCAAGAGCAGAGCTCTTATAGATGTCACCACTCACCATGCATTGGTACAGCTGTCAATTCTTTAGTGATAACTTCTTGGACAAATCTTGGGAACATATAAAAAGTTTTAACTTTAGAATTGTTAATGTTCTCAAGATTATACACAAGATCATCAAAAATCATCTGAGAAAAATTAAACACCTGATTTGTGGCTAGACAGACCAAAGCAGATGCAATGGTGCTGCTAAACTCACCAAAACTGGTGGTTTTCTTTGAAAAACAATGCAATAGGGTATGCACAAAAAATCTCCATTGAGGGCAAAACTGACCCTTAAGATATTTCAAAGAGGTTTGGGAGCCTGCATACCCCATTCTTAAAAGATTTTCCATTATGGTTTGAGTGGAAAGCATTGTTATACCTGTCTCATCGTTGAGCTTTAGATGAAGTCTGATCTTGGTAGGGTTTAGAATGAGTGTCTGACCACAGATTGTGGTGTTAATCGATTTCACCCCTGCAGATTCTATGACAACAGCATTTGCCCAGAAATCTTGCATATGTTGGACATAGATCACTGGATCAATTGTGGCCGCATATGCGATGTGTGTAGACGCCAAGAAATCAACAATATCCTCAAAACCCTCAGAATGACTATCTTTTGATAGATAGCCGACCTTGTTGTGATCTTTAACAAACTGCATCGAATCCATTGGAAATCGATGAAGAAACCCTAAACAGATTGTGAAATCAGTTCGTAAATTGAAAGTAGAATGAGAATTCAAGAACACAGAGAGAGAATGGTAGCAGAATTGTAAACGTTTTTAGAGCAAAAAGTCAAGATTAGCCGTTTATGAAAAAGGCGGTCAAGTTAGGGCTTTTATACTAAACTGATGAGCAGGGGTAACTACCACCAACAGTGGTAACGAACACAAGCAGTGGTAAAAATCATAATCAGTGATAAGCTACACTAGCAGTGGTATTCGTTAAGCATAAACAAGATCAGTGGTAAAATACACGTGCAGTGGTAATTACGCATGTCATTTCAAAAGCAGTGGTAAAAACACTGAAGCAGAGGTAATTACAAGTGCCAAATTAAAAGCAGTGGTAAAAATGGGCACGCAGTGGTAAAAACCCGTGTAAGTTTAAAAGCAGTGGTAATTACACTTGCAGTGGTAAAAAGATACGTATAGAACCAGCGGTGGTAAAAATCAAGCAGTGATAACACATAACCAACAGTGGTAACATGTTATTGTATGAGCAGAGGTAAAAAGCGAATGCACGAGCAGTGGTATTGTGCGAGTGTGCGATCAGTGGTATTATGCGAGTGTGCGAGCAGTGGTATTGTGTGAGTGTGCAAGCAGTGGTATTGTGCGAGTGTGCGAGCAATCGTATTGTGCGAGTGTGTGAGCAGTGGTAAAATGCGAATGGGCTAGCGGTGGTAATGTGCGACACGAGCAGTGGTAAAGACTTAGTAATGAAAATCATGTTTTGTGATAGAGACACTGCTAGTAGAAGTAATTCCAACTCAGTGGTAACATCCTCATGCGTTGTTTGATCAAACCAAGAACTTCACCATGTATCTGCAACATTCACAAACTCATTAAAATACCAATAAAAATAAAAACAAAAAGGAAGAAAGTATACAGAGAAAGTACAAATAAAAGTGTAATAAAGAGAAGGGTTATTCAGAGTTCATCATTCCAACACCTGTAACCAAAAATGTAAACCTGCCTACATCAAATGCTTTTGTGAACAGGTCTGCATATTGATCATCAGTGTGAACTTTCAGAACTTCTTTTCATTACAGTCTCTAATAAAATGGTACTTGATCTCTATATGTTTGGTCTTGGAGTGCTTGACTGGATTGTTGACAATACTAATGGCACTGTTATTGTCAATGTAGATTGGTGTCTGCAAGAATGAAAGACCATAGTCCTGCATCTGATTTTGAATCCATAGCACTTGTGAGCAGCATTGTGAAGCAGCTATGTATTCAGCCTCTGTTGTTGATTGTGAAACAGTGGTCTGTTTCTTGCATTGCCATGAGACCAACCTTCCTCCCAAGAATTGACACCCTCCTGATGTAGACTTTCTATCCAAGTTTGCTCCTCCATAATCACTATCTGTATAGGTCACCAAATCAAAGGAAGAGTCATTTGGATACCAAAGTCCCAACCTTGGTTGACCCTTGAGATACTTGAATATCCTCTTGACTGCATGCAAGTGTGACTCCTTTGGCCTTACTTGATACCTGGCACAAACACAAACAGCAAACATAATATCAGGTCTAGAAGCTGTAAGATACATGGATCTATAATGGTGAACATCAATTTCCTCCCCCTCAACATCAGCAGTGAGGTGTTTGTGTGTTTCCATTGGTGTGCTGGCTGGTTTTGCATCATTCATTCCAAACTTTTGAAGCATGGTAGCCACATATTTGGACTGATTGATAACTATCCCATCTGTCTTCTGCTTGACATGTAAACCAAGAAAGAAAGTTAGCTCTCCCATAGAACTCATCTTAAATTTCTTATGCATCAGTTCCTCAAACTCCTTGCACATATCATCCTTTGTAGAACCAAAGATGATATCATCTACATAAATCTGCACCAAAAGCATATCAGTCTTTGTCCTTTTGATAAATAGAGTCTTATCAATAACACCTCTCTCAAATTTGTTTTCCAACAAATAGGAGGACAAGGTATCATACCAAGCCCTAGGTGCTTGATGAAGACCATACAATGCCTTCCTTAACTTGTACACCTTATCAGGATATTTGGGATCTTCAAACCCTAGTGGTTGACTGACATATACTTCTTCATCTATAGTGCCATAGAGAAAGGCACTCTTGACATCCATCTGATAGACTTTGAATCCTTTGTAAGATGCAAATGCCAAGAATAGCCTGATGGCTTCAATTCTGGCAACAGGTGCAAATACATCATCATAGTCTATGCCTTCTTCTTGAGTGTACCCCTGTGCTACCAATCTGGCCTTGTTCTTGATAACAATGCCTCTCTCATCAGTCTTGTTTCTGAAAATCCACTTAGTGCCAATGACTCTGTGTCCTTTTGGTAAATCCACCAAATCCCAAACATGTTGTAGGACAAATTGCAGCAATTCCTCTTGCATGGCCTCTATCCAACTTGGGTCCTTCATAGCATCTGTTGCCTTCTTTGGTTCAGTCTGTGAAAGAAAGACTGATATCATACTCAAGTGTGGATTAGGAAGGGTTTTGCTTTGCTTCCTTGTAATCATAGGAGACTGAATGTCTCCTATTACCAGTGTAGGTGGATGATTCTTTTGTGTTCTAGTAAGATGCAGGGGTTCTTCAGTCAGATCCACCCCTAGATTTGAATCATTCGCTTCTGGTTCTTGATCCCATTGAGGTCCCTCTTCTAAAGCAGGTATGCCTTCTAGATTCTGAGAGGGTGAGGATTCCTCAATTGGTTGATCATCACTCTTCTCAGCAGACCCAGATTATGTTTGATCATTAACAGTTGACTCATCAGTGGTACAGGCATCATTTGAATCAACAAAAGGCATGGGAAACATGACAAATGTAGGACTTGTTTCTTGTGCTTGCTCTGTACCTGAACCTGTAATCACAGCACTGCTCATATTCAAAGAGTTAGTGAGTGAATCGATGTCAAATAGCCAATTTGGACCACTTCCAGGTATGTTAGGAGTGTTCTCATTGCATTTGACATTGTCACTTTCTTCTATGATCCTGGTAGAACTATTAAAAACTCTAAGTGCTTTGCTCTGAGAAGAGTATCCTACAAAAAATCCATCATCAGATTTGCTCTCAAATTTGCCTAAGTGAGTTTTGGTATCAAGAATTGTGCAAGGACACCCAAATGGTTGTAAAAATCCTATATAGGGTTTCTTTTTCTCAAAAAGTTCATAGGGTGTCTTGCCTTTTGATTTGACTATAAGAACTCTGTTTTGGATATAACAAGCAGTGTTAACTGCTTCAGCCCAGAAAGTGATAGGAAGTTTAGAATCAGCCAACATAGTTCTTGCAGCCTCAATTAGTGTCCTATTCCTCCTCTCAGCAACACCATTCTGTTGAGGAGTTCTAGGAGCACTGTACTGTCTCTCAATACCTTTTTCCTCACAAAAACTATTCAAATCAGCATTCTTGAATTCAGTTCCATTGTCTGATCTAATGACTTTTACTCTAAGATTTGTCTTGTTTTCCACTCTAGTCACAAAGGGTTTGATCAGCCCACTTGTCTCATCCTTTGTTCTTAGAAAGTAAACCCAAGTAAACCTAGAGTAATCATCAACTATCACAAGACAATAGGATTTCTTGCCTATACTCATCACATTGGTAGGACCAAACAGATCCATGTGCAATAATTGTAAAGGTGATGAGATAGTGTTTACTTCTTTGGACTTGTGTGAGTTTTTGTGTTGCTTACCTTTGAGGCATGCTACACAGTGATCATCACTTGAAAATTCCTTTGCAGGCAAACCTCTTACAAGGTTGTTTTTGACAAGTAAATTCATATTTTTGAAATTCATGTGGCACATCCTCCTATGCCACAGTGATGATTCACTCACAGATGCTTTTGAAAATAAGCAGTTTAACGATGATAAAGAAGAGGCATCTTCAATGTCCAAACAGTAAACATTATCTTTCCTAGGAGTTCTAAGCATTACTTGACTCTCATCAATTTTAAAACCAGGAGCAAGAATGAGACATTCAGTATCAGTGAAAAATACACCAAACTTCTTGTCACAAACTTGAGAAACACTAAGTAAATTATACTTTAATTGCTCTACAAAATAGACATCATCAAAAGTCATCTTACCTTTTGATACCTTACCTTTGCCACTAATCTTACCTCCATTTGGATTATCCCCAAAGGCAACATGTCCACCTTCAAACTTTTTAAAGTCTTCAAGTAATGACATGATACCTGTCATGTGCCTAGAGCAACCACTATCCACATGCCAAAGACTGCTCCTTCTTCCTTGGTTGCCCTGCACATAAAATGAAAAAGTTAGTGTCTTGAGGGAACCCAAGCCAATATGGTCTTGGGTTCTCCTTTATCATTAACATAATTGACCTCAGTCAACCTGTTGAGTTTCAAAAGATAATCTTTATTTGGGATATTATGACTGGAATATTGGTTATAATGGGTTTTCTCAATGAAGACTTGTCAGTGGTAACATTGTTTGAGTTTCCACTGCTGTTATTGCTAACAGCAGTGTTAACTTGAGAGGTAGCAGTGTTTAAGTTATTACTGCTGATATTGCTAGCAGCAGTGTTAACCTCCACACCATTAAAGCTATTACCACTGCTGTCAGAAGCAACACTGTTGTTACCACTGCTTGTTGAAGCAGTAGTATTACTGAGTGAAGCTTTAGGTACCCATTTAGTAATCAACTTAACAGACTTCTTTTCAACCCTTTTCTTTTGAACTTTTCTTTTGGGTTGACTAGATCTGTTTTGTTTAGGAACAACCTTTTTGTGTGTAGGTACAAATCTTCTAGCTTGATAACTGTTTCTTTGATTAAATGGATTGAAATAACAGTCTCTTGCTAGATGATTTGTCTTACAATATATAAAGCATGGTTTTGGTCTGTTTATCTTGCTTAGATCAATACCATGACATTGTGCCCAATGGTTATTCCAGTTCCTTTTGTTCCCTCTAGGATGATTTTTGTTTTGAGATTGTGAGGAAGTACCAGGTTCAACTACAGTCCTCTGAGTGTATTGGTCCTTCCTACTCTCTTTCCTAGGTGTCTCAGTCTTTTTCCCTTTATTTTCTGATGACATGACTGATTTCCCCTTATCTTTCCTAGTGGTCTCTATCTTTTTTCTAGGAACAAATGGCATACCACCTTTCTCATTGGTGAGAATTTGGTGTTCATCAGGGATGGTCTCAGAAGTGCTTTTATTATCAGATTCCTCCTCAGAGTCAACTGGATCTATTCTATCCAAACCTTCTTTCAACTCACCTCTGTCTGTACTATGAAGTAGGTCAGTGGTGGGAGGAATGTAATTCTGATTGTAAGGAGGAGGGGTACTATTGTATCCTATTCCCCTTTTCAAGTCATCAGTCACTTGTGCTCTAATAATTGATTCTAAAGCCTTAGAGGACTTTGAAAATTTATCTAGGTCTTCTTTGGCTTTGGACAATTCTTTCCTAGCTAGCACTCTCTAATTCCTCCTTCTCTTTTGATAGTTTTCTCTCAAGCTCTTTCTTTTCCCACTTCCAGTAGTTATGGTCATATTCAAACTGAAGTTCATTGGCTTTGTAGGCCTTTATTTGATCCTCCAGATTGTCTATGATCTTAACATACTCTCTTCTTTCTCTCTCCATCTTCTTAATACTATCACTCATAGTCTGATTATGATCCCTGTACTTTTTCACAGTTTCTAAACAAGAATCAGAACAGAGTTTAGAAGATACCTCAGTGGGAATATCAGTCTCCTTGATTTCAGCCATGAGGGCTTGATTTTGAACTGCTTCTTCAGCATGATCACTCCAATCAAATCCTTGTCCCTCTTGAGATACTAAGGCTTGAGAGGAACTAGGATTTGAGTTGCTTCCCCTGTTGTTGAATCTAGGAGCTTGTGCAGATCCACTTCCATTATTCTGATTGTTGGTCACACCTTTGCATTCTCTGGCAAAGTGCCCTGGTTCATTGCACTTGTAGCATCTCACCTTTGACTTATCAAAACCAGCTTTATCTCCTCTCTTGAGATCAAAGTTGTTCCTTCCAGTTCTTCTGATGAATCTCTTCATCCTCAGGGTAAGCATGGCCATCTGCCACTTGATATCCATCTCTTCAAGATCATCTGCATTGATCTGATCCAAATCATCATTGATCAATGATGATTTGACATGACTTGCCAGGAAAGCTTCTAGAATTGTGTCTTCATTGGATTCCTGAGATGTATTTGAAACAGATTCATTAGCAGTAGTGTTGTAGGTAGCAGTGGTATTATTAAAAGCAGTAGTATTAAAAGAACTAGGATTTTCAGAAGATAATAAGGCAGCATTGTGAGAATATCCAATTGGTCTTTTCTTCTTCTCCACTTCTGCTTCAAAGATCCTTAGATCATTGTATAGATCTTCAAGTTCTTTGTCTTCAAGATCATCTCCCTGTCTGAAAGAAACAGTGTAAATAGTCCATTCCTCTCCAAGAGATCTGAGGAATTTTCTATTCACATCATCCTTGTCCATCTTCACATCTACAGTTGCCAGTTCACCAATTAGCTTGTTGAATCTATCAAAAGTTTGAGTCATAGATTCATTCTTCAAGGATGTGAAGTTTTCATATTGCTGCTTCAGAATGGCCTTCTGGTTCCTCTTTGTGCTTTTGGTTCCTGAGAACCTCTTTTCAAGTGTAGTCCGGAGAGATTTGGCATCTGTATATGTACTAAATTGATGTTGGTATTCATTGGGAATAGCCAACAGCAAAGTACTCAATGCTTTCATCTCAGTTTGCCTTCTTTTTCTATCAGCATCAGATCTGGGAGGAGGTCTTGCACCTCCTTCAGCAACAACTTCATCAACACCAGGTCCGTTTTCAACAACTTCCCACATCCCATAGTCTGTGAGAAGCATGTATTGACGAATCCTGATTTTCCACATGTCAAACTCGTTGGGTTTGAGCATGGGGACTTTTGAGACTAAAACTGTTTCCTGAGTATCCATTGTAAATAAGTTTTCTGGATTAAAACTAGCTATGATACCACTTGACAGGATCTAAATATCAAGATCAGAAAACTTAATCAAAGAAGTTTGCGGAATAACACTTTGATTATATGAAGAAAACAATGGATTTGTAATAAACTGAATGTGTATTGATTTCAATAGCTTAATGATTACAAACACAAGCCCCAATCTGTTTGAACAGGCTCAAACAGACGTGCAAATCTTCTCAATTGCAGGGATTTCAAGAACAATCTTGAGGCTAGAATTCTAAAACAAAAGCTAATAAAAATCGATTACTAGAACAATGAAACCTATCTGCTATTTATACAATTACAATAAGGAAAGTAAATCTACTCTAGATCAGCTCCAAAATAATCGTATATATCCCATATCTTCTCAACAGAATCCTTTCCTTATCGTTATCTCTTCAGTACATCAGCAGTGGTAACTTTCATTAGCAGTGGTAACTTTGACAGCAGTGGTAATACTTCAACTAGCAGTGGTAAATTTGTTAACTCACATACCAGCAGTGGTATCTTTCAGATCACCTCTTCAGCAGTAGTAATCCCATAGCTAGCAATGGTAATCCTCAGCAGTGTTAATCAAAAAGATCTTCAGCAGTGGTAATGCATCACACTCAACAAAAATCGTCCCTCAAGCTTACATTTTCGCTTGGTTTTGGTCCTCTATCAGTAACGTCTATTAACCTTTTCTATTAAACCCAACTAAATGAGGGGTAACATGGCCATTTTACCAATTTTCTTTATTTTCTTTATACGCTTGAGCCAAAGCCAGTTCTTCTTCTGGGGTCCACAGTTTTAAGGCGTACTGGAGCTTGCACCAACGTGTCTTGATCGACTTTCACCACCTCGTCCACACAATGGAGTTGGTTGTGTTTCTTGAACATCTACTTCTTTTCCTCATCTTGATCTTGTTGTGTTTCTTGAACATCTACTTCTTTTCCTCATCTTGATCTTGTTGTGTTTCTGGAACTTCTTCTTCCTCTTCCTCGTATGTTTCTTTTTCGCGGTCACAATAACTATAAGTTTGAAACACATCGAACTCATCGTTCATTTCCTGATAATTATATTGTAGGGGTGAAGGATATGAAGATTGTTGGGTTTGGTAGTAATAATTCGGTGGAGGTGGATACATTTCGGGACGATAAGCCAGAATTGAGGACTCGTATTTCTCCTTTTGCCTCTTCCTTTCGTTGCATTTCCTTTTCCTCTATTATCCATTTGAATTGATGTAGAGAGAGTTTGGTGTATAGACAGAATTGATGTATAGAGAAGTTATGTAGAAAAAATGAAGGTTGTATAATATATATATATATATATATTTAATATTAAAAAAAAAAAAAGGTTAACGGTTTGATTTTTGACCATTAGAGCTCAACAGGTTGATTTCCCCCTGCAGGATAGCCAGCCCAACGGGGTTGAGAAATGTCATCCCGACGGGGAGGGGACGGTGTTCTCTGCGAACCCCGCCACCCCGCGTTGCCTTCCCTGCTGAGTCGGCTCTCCACTTCGTCCCTCCTTAGATTATAAACCATGTAAACCCAACTAAACTATCAATTATCTTTTATTTTCATTTTTTTTATGCGATAAGGCCATTCTCGTCCAGTTAACTTTATTTTATGCTCGAGACTAGGTAAGGACCAGCCCGACCTGACCCTTTTTTGGATTAAGCAAATAACAAATTACAAAGGTAAGTAACAAATTATTTTTTATAGTTGGATCATGGTCTAACAATACTAGAAAATGTATTACTAATGGCAGAAGCCGTCGAAAATAGGCTTTATCGACGGTTTTTCAAAGAAACGTCCATTGACTACGCCTTTCGGCCTGATCTTAGGCCCTGACTCACCCTCTGTGGACGAACCTTGCAGAGCAACTCTTGGGTTTTTGGGGAATTGGATTCTCACCAATGTTTGTCTGAGCGTTGCAAAAAAGCTGGTCGGTAAAAGACACCAACAATTTTTTCAATAACTTTTACCGACTTGCTTCATTTTCTAAGTTTTTTCCAATGATTAATTAAAAATAAATAAATTAAGAAAAAAACAATCGATAAATCATGAAAACAATGGGAAATGATTGGGTGTGCATTACTAATGTGATGAAAATTACATGCATGCATCATGGTGACGTATGTATGATGATGGAGTTGCGTATGTACGAAGTAAAAGAGGCAAGTGAGTCCCGCCGGCTTTCACACTTTAAGGTTTCAGCTGACTTTCAAAACTAATAAAGTCAATTGATGTGACAAAAAAATAGTTTATAAACATGTAAAATGATCTAAAGCATAATAACTAACATTAATAAAGGTATAATTAGAGAGAAAAAATAGCTACAAAGGCATTATCTTGTAAAAGTAACTTGCCTTATAAGGCTATCAGTATCTCAATCCTCCCAACCCTTTCAACCTAACTGTCACATCAGCTTTTTTCCAACCCACTCTTAACCCTCTACAACCCGTACCCCAACCCTCCCAACCCTCTCATATAAAACACACACGAGACACACACAACACACAGCGGTTTGGTGAAGCTGCTCAGCCCCCAGCCTGCCGGCATCAATGGTTGTTTACCCCTTCTTCTAAGCCCGCCGGGTTGGGGAATGAAGCCCGCCGCATATCCTGAGCCCAACCCGTTCTTCGGTACGCATAGTCTAAGTAGCTTTTTGAAAAGCTACTCTTATAAGCTAGCTTTTTTTATGGACCATAAACTAGCTTATAAGTCAGGTACATGTTTGGATGGATCATAAACTAACTTATAAGTTAGCTTTTTGAAAAGCTACTCTCACTAGCGTTTTGGTGACTTATGAAACTTATTACATTTTTATTTGAAATATACCCCAGTTAAATTTTACACTACCAATTTTTAAACATGTTTTTTTTTTTTTTGTCATTTCATAGTCATAAGCTACCTTATCAGCTAGCTTTTGCCAAATACAACTTATTCATCAGCTCACTTATCAATTATAAGCTAGCTTATTAGCTAGTTTGCCAAACATAGCCAAAAACTCCTCAAAAACGCTACTCCAACTAGTGTATAACTCATCCGGTATGCATAGCCTAAGTAGCTTTTTGAAAAGCTACTCTTATAAGCTAGCTTTTTTTATGGACCATAAACTAGCTTATAAGTCAGGTACATGTTTGGATGGATCATAAACTAACTTATAAGCTAGCTTTTTGAAAAGCTACTCTCACTAGCGTTTTGGTGACTTATGAAACTTATTACATTTTTATTTGAAATATACCCCTGTTAAATTTTACACTACCAATTTTTAAACATGTTTTTTTTTTTTTTGTCATTTCATAGTCATAAGCTACCTTATCAGCTAGTTTTTGCCAAATACAACTTATTCATCAGCTCAATTATCAATTATAAGCTAGCTTATTAGCTAGTTTGCCAAACATAGCCAAAAACTCCTCAAAAACGCTACTCCAACTAGTGTATAACTCATCCAAACATATATTAACTTATCAGCTAATTTGTTTTTACCAAACACAACATAATTACAGTATATTATCCCAAGTATCCCAACAAAAAAACTAAGGGCCCAACCTCTAAGACAAGCTGAAAAATTGGATCAATGACTATAATGTTGTACTTGGCTTCCAAGAAATTGATCAAACACCAACGTTAACCCAAATTAGAAAGAAAAAAAAAACCAAAACTTTATGAGACAAGCAGATAGGAAAACCGACCATATATATATAGACTTAGGATCAGGTGAGACCAAGTTGTTACCGTGAGACCGCGTGAGACCAATACCTAACGTATGAAACTTCACAAAAAAACACCGTGAATGTACATAAAACTCGAATACGCAGACCTAAAAGTCACTTTCGATGCAAAAAATATCAAAAACAAGCTAAAAATTGAAACCTTCACAGCTCAAGTTCTGTGAAGATTACATATATATATATATAATGCGAACCTTCACAAAGAAAAATGATGTGAAGGTTTCGTTTTTTAACCTTTTTTGGAAAAAAAATTTCGATAGTGTTTTTTAGTATGTTTTAACGATGAATGTTCAATTTTTTTACATTCAAAAATGTTTTGATGTGAAGTTTCAAGTAAAATATGTTGGTCTCACCGGTCTCACGAAAAAGGTTTGGTCTCACCAAAACTTAACTATATATATATATATATATATATATATATATATGTCAATGCAAGAATAATAATCTCAATCATGAATGAAACCCCACAAAAAAAAGGCCTCCATATAGAGATCTTTCACACTTATAACATTTAGCATATGATTAATTTTACTATAAAAACAATAACATGATGGATTACTTCTAAAAAGAAAAAACAATTTCTTCCAAAGTTATCCTTCATTTAATCTATGGTATTGCTATTCTTACTCTCACATAAAAGCATCCTCCATTTAGTTTAATTTAATTTATTTCATTTTACGTACATTAGTCTATAACTTTTCATTTCATCACAAACCGTTAGATCAAAATAAACAAAGACTCATGTTGGTTTGTAAGTTAATATCATTAATTACTTGGTTAAGAAATAACGAAGACTCTCTCTCTCTCTTTATACATACATATATATATATATATATATATATATATATATCGAGAGAGAGGAAAGTTCAAATGTGAACCATTTTTTGGTTGTGAACGTGAGGACAGCCGAGAGTGCGACACGTGGCGGCTTTGAGTGTGGTCCCCCCCCTTAATTCAATGCTCTCTCATGAATCGCGCCTAGTCACCCGCCGTGGAACTGACGTAGCGCCTAGTCATCCGCCACATGTCGCAATTAAAAAGTGGTTCACATTTGAACCCACCCCTATATATATATAGTATTAGGTTCAAATGAGAAGTGCTAAAAAAATGAAAAGTAGAGAAGTGATCATAGCCTTCTATTTTGTGGAATAGCGAAGGGGTATTTTGGTAATTATTCCAATTATACATATATCAATCATTCCAAATATTCATATATGAATCATTGTAATGTGAAGATTCATATAATAATTCATATCTGAATCTTTGTTATATGAACCTTCTTTATATGAAGTTTCAAATATGAATCTTTGTGAATTGAAGATTTATATATGAATCTTTGTAATATTAAGCTTTGTTATATAAAGGTTGTTATATGAATATTCAGATATGAATCTTTAAACTATAATGATTCATATATGAATAATTGGAATAATTTCTAAAATACTCTTCCGCTATTCCACAAAACTTACGGTACTCCTTTAATAATCTGTTGCACCGATTAACTAATAACCATTGATAAAATAAATAAAAGGCTATGATCACTTCTCTACTTCATAGTTTTTTTATCACTTCTCATTTGAACCTATATAGTAGATCAAACAAGAAAAAACTCAATTTGCAAGAACAAATGGATAATTCTGGATCACATGTGATGTGGGCCCATATGGGGCCATGTGGGTCCCACATAATATAAAACCATATATGATTCAAGTCTCTCTATATATATATAGGGTTTTAAGGAAAAACTTAAAAAAACATGAAAACAACGAAAAAACGGATGAAAAGTATATGATATGAATGTCAAAATCAAATTGATGAAATAAAATATGATTGTTATATTTGTGTAATTTGTTTTGTTCGAATTTTGATCATATTTCATATTTTTTTAATTTAAAAAGTCGGGGAGAGATTTTTTAATTTAAAAATCGCATTGTATCTGGCTATGCTAACTTCAAGGATTCTATTTCTTATAAATGATCTCTTGCAAAGCTTTTATCAAGGGATTGTTCTCCCTTATTGTTTACTTGATCCTAAAAGGCATTTTTTCACGTTTTGGGAATTCTTACACCTCGTTCATTTATATTTGTGTTACTTATCCCTAGTGAATTTAGTTGGACGTACTGGGTAAATAATTATAGGTGCACTCTTTGTCATCATTATTTTATACGATTGTATGCGTTACATCAAGTCATATCGCCTTAACGACGAACACAATTTGGAAAATAGCATACTTCATATGATGTATAAAAATGAAGTACACTAAATTACTAATTGCCGACGGGTATCATCTTACATTGTTTTTTATCATCTTATTATGAAAAGAGTAAATTACAGATTTGGTCCCTGTGGTTTGGGAGCTTTTATGTATTTGGTCCCTAAACTTTAATAATTATAGATTTGGTTCCTATGGTTTGCAAATTCTATTGGATTTGGTCCTTGTGGTTTGCAAATTCTATTGGATTTGGTTCTTATGGTTTAAAAATTCTATTGGTTTTGGTCCCTGCCTATTTGCACTACCAAGGACCAAATCCAAAAGAATTTGTAAACCACAGGAACCAAATCCGTAATTACTGAAGTTTAGGGACTAAATCCATAAAAACCCCAAAACCACATGGACCAAATCCGTAATTTACTCTTATGAATATTATGGTAACATATATTACATATCCCAAACACAAATGGTAACAAATACAAATAAAATGCAAAACATACATATAATAATCATATGATAAAACTTGTATACATAGAATGTCTTCGTAGATGAACCATGGTGCATTATTCTTTCTTTTCAAGTAGCTTTATGTAGCCGCAAAAGTTAAATCCAACCACGACCGCAAAGAGTGTACATATCATCGAATGCCCAATCCATTTGAGATTATGAGGAATGAATAATACTAACACAAGCGATAGAGGTGCAAGGATTCCCGAGAAGCAAAAAGCAGCTTTTAGGATCATGTAATGGACAAGGGATAAATGTTTCCTCATTAAGCTTTGTGAGTGCTTCATTATATAAAATAAAATCCCTGAAGTGTATATAGCTATGATCAATGCAACAACTGACAAGATCATAAAAGAACCATGGGTTTCAAACGGAGTTTGTTTCCCATTAAACCTTACTTGAACCAGTGTAATCAATGGTGTATACATTGCAATAATGGTGCTCGCATACATTAGATGTAAAATGCTTGAATAGTTTTGGAACCTGATATTCAAAAACAAAGAAATTGATATCATGATCATCTTTACTATACGGCACATTCATATTAGAAAAGAGAGCTATAAGGTCATATTCAACCTATGTATTTATATAAGGACAAACTTCATGAAAATGTATTCAACTTTACTCGTATTCCTGCTGTGTGTACCCAACTTCAAAATATGTTATTGCATGTACTATACTTTTAAAAATTGAAATTGTATATAATAATTTAACTATTAGCCTGTTGATGTTGGTTAATATATTACATGCAATAGCACAATTTGAAGTAAAATATTAATACAATTGCATTTTTTTAAAATATAATATATGCAATAACACAATTTAAAGTTGGATACACACAACAGGACTACGAGTAAAGTCGGATACATTTTCATGAAGTTTGTCATTTATTAAATTAAAGTGACATAATATAGCTACAAGCCTACAAGTTCTCTTTTAACTAATGTGCTAAAGTGCTAAAAAACTGAAGTTATTACATATGAATACATTTATTATAAATCTATCATCTCAATACACTTTTTATAAAGATAATTTATACAAAATAAAAGTAATAATTCCATGTACCCACGCTAGCTCCTTGCTAGGTTCCGTTTTTTCAATATACTGTCATTTCAAAAATAACAACAACAGTTCAATCTCATTGGCAAGAACAAATAAAAAATAATTTTTTCTCTCCACAAATCAAGTTTTAGAGAATTCTCTAGACTCGGAGTTTTTCAACTTAGAAAACAAGATGGATAATGTGTTACAACAAAATATAAAACAAAATTTTATCTTTATTTTAAAGATCTATTAGAGATACGTGTACCCTTCAAACTTCTACGTAAAAGTAGAAAGTTGTAAGTATGAAAAACTAAACAAAGCCAACAAGACGAATGATCATGACCGCATTTAATTAATCTCAAGCCCTCCTATAAATCATGCTTTAGAAGGAGGTTAAATTAATTTGATGCACTTTGGTGCGGTTTATGTGGTTTGACGGTTTAGATGAACACTCCTACCACCACCAACCAACCACCTCACACATTCACGTAGCTTGTTTGAAAATAGATACATATGACGGGGTTATCTTTACGTACATGAAATGTAGAAAAGATCAGAAGGGAAAGGAGACTAACCAAGCAGAAGCGGTGTACGGGTTAGCCGGGGGAAGTTGGTGTTGATCTCCAATGGAAATGGCATAATGGTGTGGATCATGGTCTATATTACTCTCCATCACCACACCACTCTGTTTATAGTACTAGTAATCAAATTTAATTGTAGAGAAGAATGTTAGAGGGAGAAATGCCCTCTTTTATAGCCACTCTTTTTACAAAATGTGTAATAATACATATATGACCCTATAAAATGCCATATTTGCAAAACGT
The DNA here is from genome assembly GCA_030169165.1 of Centaurea solstitialis. Lineage (NCBI taxonomy): Eukaryota > Viridiplantae > Streptophyta > Magnoliopsida > Asterales > Asteraceae > Centaurea > Centaurea solstitialis. The sequence continues at coordinate 40,971,541 of CM058044.1, forward strand.
TAAAATTCTCTTCATATTATAATCATAAAGGTCAAGTGGGGTCCGTTTTAGAGATAACTTAAAAAATAGAACCATAGAAGTGTCATAATCATAAGAGTCTTATTTTCCACAATTAGGTCAACTTTAGTTTAAACATTAATTTTGCTTTTTGTTAACTTTCATGTCTCATTTGGTTTTACTATTTTTCCTCATAAATTTGTTCGGTAGGCTTGAGTTTTAAAGAAAAGTGTTAAGTATAATGAGAAGTGGTTTTCTATCATTTGGATAAAAAAATGGATAAACATTAAGATAAGATGTATTGGATGAATTTTCTTTTAAGTCATAATTCATGAGAGGGTATTTGATTAAAAATGATTAACAGTATAAAAGTATTTATCACACTTTTCATCAAAGATGACTTCTCACTTGATCACATGCCTTCTTTCTTATTATAAATTCATCTTAAATTCCCATTCTTTTTTATTTTCATATGTTGTCTTGAATGGTCATAGAGATAAGACCAGGACGATATCGGTATTGAATCGAGACTGAACCAGTTGGTACCGAAACTTTTTGGGACTAAAAAATAAGACTGAAAAATGAACCGTAAGTACTGGTTCGGTTTCGGTTTTGGGACGGAAAAATCGATACATGGACCAATTAAGATCGAAAATATGAAAATTTATTAAGTGTGTAGTAAAACCAATAGCAAACCAAAATATTTTCATAAGGTTTCAAATAAAACCAATCCCAAACATGTTTACAAAATACATGTTTTTGGAGTCGGTGTTTTTAACCAATGACATGTTCTTACCGGTAACAAAAATATTAAAATACTTGTTTTTAGAAGGTGAACTTTATTCATAGAGGGTAAGTTTAACCAAGAACATGATTGAAAAAATTTGAAAAAAATTAAAAACTTTCTTGACTTTAATTCATGAAGGTGTCGAATCCCAAATTCCAAATTTGTCTATAGTTTTTTGCGTATGTAGAGGCACTGATTTTTTTATTGTTTTGTAGGAAGGTGGGATATGATAAAAACATTTGGAGAAGATATGGATAGTTACGGAGAAAGTTTGAGTAGTTTAAAGATGACATATTTTGATTAAAAAAGACAAGATTAGTCTAAATCGAATACGAAATTTGTCTTTCTACATTCTGTGAACTTTTGGCTGTGATATTATTTTTGTTAATACCAAAAGAAAACCATAACCAGACTTTTGGTTTCAGTTAAATTACATGATCAAAACTCATGGATGTCTCAATCCGTTTAGAGGCCCTGTTACACAACCATACTAAAATTATACATCGTAAAAAATGAGTAATAAAGAAGATAAAATATAAAAAACTCATATCATGTAAAGTCTTATAGATTTAAACAAAAAAGAAACTTTCAAAACGACAAAGTGAGAAAAATATTAAATAGTCGTTTTTGTTTTTTATCGACAAAGTTTTTGAAATTATATAGCAACTTTTGATTCTGAAAGAAATCAGACGTGTTCATTGAGGGGAGTGCTTAAGTTGGGCTATATATACAAGGGCCCAAAACATAAGTAAAATTGGACTTCAAAATCTTAAAGTCCGTGTTCAAAAACAAAGATTTAAGATGCCAATTGAAGGTCCTAGCAAAACTTTTAAGAGCTAACTTGGACTTGGTGGGTGAATACACTAACACATGCTATTGCCACTGAAACTATTCAAATTATGAACTACTGACATAAATACGATGACAAACTTATTAGAGTGATCATCTTTGTTGTACAATCAAAAAATGATCCTTATCTAAATTTGGCTCAAAGGGCGTCTAACTATAACCCTGCATCGGAGAGCTACGTAGATCGTTGGCCTTAGATAGTCGACCTTATGCCTGTCCTTCGCCGTCTTCTCTTATTGAGGCTTCAACTGTAATAACCAAGATTTCTGGATGGAGTTAATTAAGTTAAGTTTCTGTCAAATGACCTTTTTGTGAGAATATGAGGATTTTTTTTGGTTAAATGTGTTACTTTTGAAAAAATTTTAATGATGTGGGCTTATACCATTTTAGGTATGGGCTTGGCCCAAAATCCAAGGTATTTAAACCTTAAACCCTAGAATTTTACCTTTTTGGGGAAAAAGTTAGTGTGTGATTAGTGTGTGTTTTGGAGAGGAGCTTGGAGCCATTTCGTCGTCAAGATCGAGAAATCCGTCACCTAGGTAAGATTCGATGCTTAATAAGTGTGGATTACTGATAAATGATGTATATTTGCTTTAGGATTAGTTTGGGTGCAATTGGATCGAGTTAGAATCGATTTTGATCGATTTTAGGCTGATTCCGGAACTGTTCACGTTTTCCGGATCGGAATTCATATTTTCCGAATCGGAATTTATGTTTTCCGAATCGGAAATCATAATTTCCGAATCGGGAAATTTGTGATGTCTTTGGGGTGTTTTGTTTCGTTATGTCTTTCCCGAATTGGAAACCTAAGTTTTTCGAATCGGGAAATGGGCTAGTCAAGCCGTCATTTTGACCTCGTTTCCTTTAGAGTTCGGAAAATGAGTTGGTGTTTTCCCGAATCGGAAATTGCCATTTTCCGAATCGGGAAATGGTGGGTTTTCCGAATCGGATTTGTAAGTCGGAAAATATGTTTTCCGAGTCGGATTTTGAGGGGTTTCAATTGTAGGATTAGTTTTCGGAGAGGATTTTCCATAGTGATTTATTCCTATAGGGGTGTCATAGTAGTGGATTCTATTAAGCGCAGTTATTAATGCCTTAGAACTTATACATGCACATTAGACGAGGTCCACGGCAGGACAGTGAGATTTACTCAGGTGGGTTCCCTTGCCTGAAATGAATGGATTGCTTTTACTGCTTTTTAAATATATCCATTCGGTTTGCGAAATAATTTGATGATGATAATATACTGATTTTTGTGAACTTAACGGAATTACAATGCTTTCTAAATGTTATTGTGGAATCCATTAATAATTGTGAATGCTATACTGATGATCATCGTTACGCATGCTATTTTGATATCGTTGGGGTTGCATCGTGAGTAATGTGTACCATGGGACCGTACATCCCTGGGAAGTATAGTGGCGTGAGGCACGAACTATGTTCGTCACTCCTTAATTGAGCATCCGGGGGATCCGGCCACTGGAGGTTTATTTGTGGGGTGGTGTGAGGCACGGACCATGTTCGTCACTCCTTAATTGAGTATCCGGGGGATCCGACCACCAGGTTAGTCACGAGCTGACGCTTATTTTATTACTCATGATGCTACCCTGGTGCCTATGTGATAAATGATTGTATTTGGCCAGCGGGCCGGAACTGTTGATAAAACTGTTTTGAGGGAGTTCACTAGACCTTTCGGTCTAACCCTCGTTTTCAAACTCTAAAATCTTTTCAGGGAAAGATCGAGCACTTAGAGGCAAGGAGAAGGTGAGCGTCTAGAGTAGCGTTGCCGGCTAGAAGTAGTAAGTTTGTCCTAAATAGAATATCAGCTATGGAGGGATGTTCCGCATGCACTTTTGAACCCTTTTACTTTTGAGTTGAGAATTCTGAGATTTTTGCATAATAGATCACTGGGAATTATTATTGTTATGCTTGCTATGTTGTTTTGGGTTTTGGGGGTGTTACATCAACCTCTCTAGATTAGCCACAAAATCCTCTTCCATCAACACATAATCTTTGATATGCTATATGAGTTTCAATAATTTATTTTAACCTTTTACGAAGTTATAGTGTGTTTCGTAAAGATATAGGGTTACATTAATTAAAAATCATAACAAACAATGTTATATTTTGGCAATTAAAAATACTTAAAGAGGACAATTTGAATGGAAAGCAAATAGAAGTACATTAAATGATACAATTTAACGTTGTTTTTAATTCGTTATTATGTATATTACAATAACCGAATTAGAGCATCTACAATGGAGGTTCTTCTTAAGGTTTTTTTGAGGGGTTTTATAAGAACTCCACTGTGGGATAGAGATTTTTATCCAGTCACAGGTTTTTATTGGAACCTAGGTGCTTGAATAAGAACTCAGGTTCTTGTGATACTTTCCTTTCTGTTATATAATAATTTACATAAATAAAAATTCTATTATAAATAAGAAAAGGAAAGTGAGGTTTTTGTAAAAATCTCCATTGTAGAATTTTAAGGAGGTTCTTAGTTTATTGAGATGACAATGATGATGTAGCATGATAAAATACCGTAAATGTGGTTCTTGAAAGTTCCACCACTCTGATGCTCTTGTAGTATCCTAAAATTACCATGAACACAAAACAGTTAATAAAATAATAGACTCAATTACAATTTTGGTCCTTGATGTTTGATATTTATAACATCTTTCATCTTTGATCTTCAAAAACTTCTTTTTTATCCCTATGATTTTTATTTTTATTTCATTTTAATTTCTTCATCCAACTTTATTAAATTTAGTGGTTAATTCAGTCAAAAAATGTTTGATTAAGTTAGATATTATCTCCATATAGTAGATCATTATTTATAAAAAAATTCTCAAATTACATAATTCATATTTTGTTACTTTTTACTTTCTTTATTGTTTTATCAACACATTATGTTTTAATGGTTAATTTTTTTAAGTTTTGGTCCCTTATGTTTGTCAAATGTTATAGATTTGTCTTTAAAGTTCGTTTATTACAACCCTAATGGGGCAACCTACCGGTTAACGCTTGGTGTTGGGGAAAAACTCACCCAAGTTCGAATCCAGGGGTGAGTAACCAGAGGCCACTGAGTATTAATCCCAGGGGAGCATGCTTTAGCTCTAGGTAAAAATTACCAATGATGTAGTCTGGGCAAACCCAGGTGAACCTTATCTAAAAAAAAGTTCGTTTTATTACAAAATAAACCTCTAGATATGCAGTATGTTATGGATTTTATCCTTTATGTTAATTGCCTCCAATTAATCCCTTAAATGAGAAGGGAAAACGACCATTATACCCTTTTAAATCAATTGTATACTTTCTTACTTAAATATAACAGGGACGTAAAATAGACATCAATTGTACTATATACCTATTTTGATTATAAACATATAGGTAAACTCCCAGCACAATGTTTGAAGTCCGTCGTACTAACATTTCCTATGACAACATAGGTACAAACTTATGTTTCATATAAATCCATCTTATTACTTATGACAAAATTAACACACTTTATAACCCGGTGCAAAGTTCGGGCACTTAATAACTAGTATATTACAAATACGTAATACAAATGGTATACATAGCTTCATCATGCTTATAAATCATAAACCCTACATATAGTAATCATATAATAGAACCTTTATAGAAAAAAGGTTATTTTACGACTCATGAATAACTCTCTTGGACACAACATCTCATGTCATTGGATCATTTGACTCTTCTGACTTACATTAATCTTTTCTTTTTTTTTTGCCAAGTAGCTTTATATAGCCACAAATGTTACATCCAGTAACGACTCCAAAAAGTGTACATATGATCAAATATCCAAACCAGTTGAGATCGTGAGGAATAAACAACGTTAGCACAAGGGAGAAGGGTGCAAGAATTCCCGTGAAGCAAAAGGCAACTTTTAGGGATCAGGTAATGGATAAGGGAGAAGCGTTTCGCCATCAAGCTCTGCGAAGGACCGGTTATATAAAATAAAATCCCTGAAGTGAATGTAGCTATGGTTAATGCAACAAGAGACATGATAAACAAAAAAGAACTGTGGGTTTTAAAAGGAGAACTTTCTTCATTTTGAAACTTAATTGTACCAGCGCTATCAATGGTGTATATAGTACAAGAAGAGCACCTGTATATATGAGTTGCAAAATCCTTGAATAATTCTTAAACGTGATATAAAAAAGCAAACAACAATATTAAGGGTTTCTAAATTGTATATGGATGTATGATGTGACTTAGGATCAGGTGAGACCAAGCTGTTACCGTGAGACCGCGTGAGACCAATACCTAACGTATGAAACTTCACAAAAAAACACCGTGAATGTACATAAAACTCGAATACGCAGACCTAAAGTCACTTTCGATGCAAAAAAATATCGAAAACAAGCTAAAAAACGAAACCTTCACAGCTCAAGTTCTGTGAAGGTTACATATATATAATGCGAACCTTCACAAAAAAAACTGCTGTGAAGGTTTCGTTTTTTAACCTTTTTTTGGGAAAAAAATTCGATAGTGTATTTTAGTATGTTTTAACAATGAATGTTCAATTTTTTTACCTTCACAAATGTTTTGATGTGAAGTTTCAAGTAAAATATGTTGGTCTCATCGATCTCACCAAAAAAGCTTTGTGTCACCAAAACTTATCCTGTATGATGTATATTCATGTCATAAAAAAGAATTATAAAGAATCAACATAAAGTGAGTAATTATGAAATATGCCAAAAATAAGTATTACCCTAAAGTGAAAGGGAGTGATTGGTATTCTTTTATAAGCGAATTAAATGACCATTTTGGAAAGTGGCATATAAAAAGTTGATCATTATAAAAAAATGGGTTAATGACTTATTAGGGTAAGAAACTATTCGTTTTGTACAAAAAATACCATTGAATGTTTTTTTGTACTCGATATACCATTGAACTATATTTTTTTGTACGCATTATACCATCGCAACCGGGAATAGCCGGTTTTGACGTGGATTTGTACACATTATACCATTGAACTATTTTTTTTGTACACATTATACCATTGAACTCTTTTTTTGTACACATTATACCATTAACCTTTGATATGTTTACAAAAAATGTGGCAATGACTAGGCAATGACTTTCTTCAAGACACCACCACTACGACAACCACTACCACCACCTCCCTCCTTCTCCTCCTCTACCACTCTCCAGTTCTCCTTCGCATACTATAGTTCATTTCTCCACCGGAGTTCCTTAACGACGAAGACATACTTATGGACTTCTTGCCGGAAAAGGAAAAACCCACCACCAACAACAGCAAGGGCTCTTCCATTGGGTTTTATGGGTTCGGGTCGCATCTGAGTTCTCCGGTAGAGTTCGTCATGGGTTCCACCGAGATAGAAAGCGACGAAGAGGATTACCTCACCGGGTTGACCCGAAAGCTCTGTAACAACACTCTTTCAAGACGATTTATGGAAATCATATTTCAATTTCAAGGTATGCATAAAACATATGTTTAAGGAATTGTCACCTTTTTTGTAAGATTATCAAAGGTTAATGGTATAATTTGTACAAAAAAAATAGTTCAATGGTATAACGTGTACAAAATAAATAGTTCAATGGTATAATGTGTACAAATCCACGTCAAAACCGGCTATTCCCGGTTGCGATGGTATAATGTGTACAAAAAAAATAGTTTAATGGTATATCGAGTACAAAAAAACATTCAATGGTATTTTTTGTACAAAACGAATAGTTTCTTACCCTAATAAGTCATTAACCCTAAAAAAATTGATTGTTTTTATTTAAAAATGATATGCAATTTCACATATATGCACCGGTGAAGTTAGGATATTGGTCTACAGGGAGCATAACTTAAGAGGCCCTCATCAAATTCTTATTGGAAAAGCATTTGAGATGTGGATGACCTCGTATAACACCATTTTGATAAGCAATTAACAAACAAATGTAATACTCAAAATAACTAAAACATTAATTAGCGCATGTTAGTTTAAAAACCTAAAAGTTTTCTTGAAATTAACCAAAAAATTGCAAAATCCTTTTGAAATCAATCAAAAAAACCGAAAAATTATCTCAAAATCAATAAAAAAACCCAAAAAAATCCTCTCGATTCAACAAAAAAAATCCATCAAAGTCAACAAAAAAAAAAACTTAAAAAATCTTTCGAATCCAACCAAAAAATCAAAAAAGTCTTTCTAAATCAACTAAAAACTTAATTATATAATGTAATCGTTCAAAACATGTTCTGGGTCCGTTTCTATACCACCCTCCTCATGTGCCACCACCGAACACCTGCCAGCCCCTGCGGCATCCTAGATAGGTCATTGAAGATGGATATCTATCTCTTAATAAATGGAAGAGTAAACTACAATTTTGGTCCATGTGGTTTATCAATTTTTTTGAAAGTGGTCCTCAAAGTTTCATAATTCAAGAAATGGTACCTGTGGTTTGAATTTTTCTTTGAAAGTGGTCCCTGGCCACTAACGACGTTAAAAGCCTCCGTTAGTGCCAGGGGTATTTTTGTCCGAATTTGTTTTCACATATTTGTAAAATATAGCAAAATTTAGGACCTAATATATAAATATTAGAGTAAACTACACTTTTGGTCCTTAAGGTCATCTTCTCCGGTGAGTCTCCGGTCATCTTCTCCGACGAGTCTCCGCCCATCTTCTCCGACGACCTCCTTTCATCTTCTCCGACAACAAAGAACACATTCCATACAAACACACTAAAAATAAACCATTTTTACCAATATATATATATATATATATATATATATATATATTACAAATCCATAATGGTTTATGTGACCATCGTCGGCCAAACCCCGATCTAACAACCCCATCCCACTTACATCTCCGTTTACATATCTTTGCTGCTGTTTTTTGATCGATTTCACCACAGGACGATGATGGTTCATTGGATTGGAGTTTGAATTGATATGAGAACCCCCAATTCTGATTTGAATTTCATGAATTTTTAACCCATTTTTTATGTTTTAGGTATGAATCATCATCTATAATTAATAATTATGTTCATACATCTTTCAATTTAAGTTTAGTGTTAAAGAATTTGCAATATAATTTGAATCAATTATATATATATATATATGTATATGTATATCACAGAGACATGCTACTTCTCTTTCTTGCTCCTCCCATTTAAGTATTTAACACCCATGACTGCAAAAACCCACCAAAATCATTGGTGTGATTTTTTTTTAAAAGCTCAAAATTTTGTTACTAAACCAAAACCAAAGAAACACCAAACAGGTTACAGGCACAATTACAAGGCAAAAAACCCAAGAAACATAGGGGCCACAACTACCTACCAAAACTTAGGAAACAAAAGAAAAAAGATACCAAACCCAAGAAGGGCAAGGCAGTAAGCCTCTTTCAACCAAACTAACAAGTCTTAATGGATGATGTGTATGTTGGAACAGGGACCAAATCACAGAAACACATACAAGAAGTTGGTAATCATAGGTCGCCGGAGAAGAGTGTTTGTAAAATTTAGGCGGGTTGTTGAGTTAGTTGCTAACAATAGTTTGTGTTTACTGTTTCCACGAAATCGGAGAAGGTGACCGGAGGATTGCCGGAGAAGGTGACCGGAGGATTGCCGGAGAAGGTGACCGCGAGGATTGCCGGAGAAGGTGATTGGTGGATCGTCCTTGTGATATCGTCCTTATGATCGATCAAAAAATTGCAACGGAGAAAAGGCATTCGAGATTTGGGGAGGGTTTGCTATTTTGTCGCTAGAGGTTGCAATAATTTCGCCGGCAATTTGGTATGCACACTTTTCTTTTCTTGAGAAAGCATACAGACACTCATGATTGGCAATTTGTACAGACACACTCATATTAGTTAATCACCAATTTTAGCCCCTAATTTGTTGTACTTTTTACAAAATTAAAGGAAAAGCAAAAAAATGTGTAAAAAAGGGACAAAAGCATGAAGGGACGTAAATGCCCCTGGCACTAACAAAGATTTTTAACGTCGTTAGTGGCCAGGGATCACTTTCAAAGCAAAATTCAAACCACAGGTACCATTTCTTGAATTATGAAACCTTAAGGACCACTTTCAAAAAAACGATAAACCACAGGGACCAAATTTGTAGTTTACTCTAAATGGAATCTAAAAGAAAGGGTACAAACAAGGACGGTTGTAGCTACAAATTAGAGGATGGCCCTAGTAAAAGGCAACAAAATGTAAAATCACAGGGTTTTCTTTTCAAATGTTTATAACTTATCCCCCTCCCCCTAAATTTTTGTTTGGGACCCATCAATCAAGAAAATGAATCAAAACCAAGTATAAAACCAAAAATTACTTTGGAAATTAGCTAAAATACCATAGAAGTCCCTCAAAATCGACAAAAAAAAAACTTAATATCTTTTGAAAGCAACCAAAAGGACTTTCTAAATCATTTGAAAAAGGTGGATTTAGGCTGAAAATATATCGAACTAGATAAAAAATAAAAATCCTGGATCTACCACTTCGTACGAATGAAATTGAACTTACCCGTGATTAGGTGTTGGAAATTGATGTGGATCATCTCGGACGGAAATGGCAAGATGTATAGCTCTTCCAGTAAGTAAGAATAGTAGGATCATGGTCTAAATTAATCTCCATAGTAATATTAGTTTGGTGAATTAATTTGGAAAACATATGTTAGTGTGGAGATGAAATATTGAAAGAAGTACGGAATGGAGTTCTTTTAGAGAGGTGGATGTACCGGGTAGAAATATATATAGCTCTAGGTGGATGTATGATGTATGTATTATGTGTTTTTCCATGTATGATGTATGATCGGGTTGACGAAGTGAACTCCATTTACGTCGTTTTCACAAGTTAATAAAAAAAAGGTTATTTGAAGTATGATGTATGTATGATGGGGTTTTCCAAGTATGATGTATGATTGGGTTGATGAAGTGAATTCCATTTATGTCGTTTTCACAAGTGAACAAAAAAAGTTCTTTGAAGTATGATGTATGTATGATGGGGTTTCCATGTATGATATGATCAGGTTGGTGAAAAGAACTCCAATTACGTCGTTTTCACAAGTGAATAAAGAAAAGTTATTTGAAGTATATGACGTATGTGTATGTATGATGGGGGTTTTCATGTATGATGTATGATGAGGTTGGCGAAAGGAATTCCAATTACGTCGTTTTCACAAGTTAACAAAAAAAAGTTATTTGAAGTATGATGCATGTATGTATGATGAGGTTTTTCATGTATGATGTATGATCAGGTTGGTGAAAGGAATTCCATTTACGTCGTCTTTACAAGTTATTAATAAAGTTATTTGAAGTACGATGCATATATGCATAATGGGGTTTTTCATGTATGATGTATGATCAGGTTGGTCAAAGGAATTCTCTATATAGAGGGTTTTTCTCAACATTCTCTATTTTAGAGAATGAAATAGGGATGCTGTTGGAGCATTTTAGAGAATAAAAAGTGAGTTTTCTCTATTATAGAGAAGTTGTTGGAAATGCTCTTATTAAGATTAAGTATATTATATTCTAATACATTTTGACTTTGAGAACGCTCGTTTTAAGAATGAATGATTGTCTTTCTTCGACCCTTATTGTTTAACCTAACAGCGGTGAGCGGACAGCTAATGTGTTCCACTTTTATCCATTTATTTCAAAAATTCCATTAAAAAAATTTCAAACTGTCTAGTATTCCACCAATATCATTAAAAAAGTTTCAAACTGTGTAGTATTCCATCGGTTAGTACTTAGGATTCTAGACTTTTTTTCATCACTTTGTGCTTAGTTACTAGGACCTTATTCCTCGAATGGGACTCTTGCCATACGCATTCCTTTGTTTAACTTTTGTCATAAGAACTTCTTTAACGAACTTATAAAAAAATCTTCTAGTTATTAGGCCATCCGCAGCCGTGCAGGTGATACCAACTGCACAGGCTGCCACCTCAGCGCCACATCAACTTTACCACTACCTTACCATTTCACCCACAGCCGTACAGGTCATACCACCTGTATGATTAAATAATAAAATATTACCTTTATATATATAGAGTCACCTTATTTTGAAAACTCATTAATTTGTGGAAACTTTGGAAACCCATATAAACCATTGATTAGAAAGATCAATGGACAAGATTAATTGCAAAATTCAAAATCATAACCACCAACTCCTATAATTAAGCATCACAAAAATAAAATTACCAAAAATAAACAAGAAAATGGATTATGATTGGTGGAAAACATGGTTTCCAAAGTTTCCACAAATTAATGAGTTTTCAAAATAAGGTGACTCATATATATATATATATATATATAGAGAGAGAGAGAGAGAGATTGTATGTATATATGTGTGTGTGTGTGTTTGAGATTTTTGTTGAACGGTGAGCTCTCACCGTTGAGGCTGGATACAGCCCCCTTGCAGGTACACCTCGGCGGTGTTACCGCCTGCAAGGGGCCGGTGCAGAGACCTGCACAGCCGGCCGCGGATGGCCTTAAGAATTAAACGGGACTAGTTGGTTTGTGCCATGATGCCCTTATATATAAGTGACTCGAGTTCAACTTTTTCACCCCATCCAGTGTCCTATATATTTTTATTTTATTCGACTTTTCTTTTTCTTGATGTTCAATTATCATTTTTATTTTAAACAATTATTTGTTTCTCATGCTTTTCGACCTTTAGTTTATCATTTGAATTCTTTAGACTTAAATATTCATTAAACATGTCTCTATTATGGTACCATCTATACATTATGAAAAAGCTTTTTTTAAAAGTTTTGTATTTTACAGATATTTAAAAGCACTATTATGTCAAAATCACAAAAAAGTAAATTAATATCAAGTAAAAACTTGTCATTGAAAAAAATCGATTATATGTTGTTTGTTTGTTTCTTTGTATTTTCTATATACACATATTTTGTTCAAGTGATAAATTACTCGTAACATTGCCAACATATTCCGGCCTTTCAAACAGTACAAATTCAAACTTGATTAAAAATGAAGAGCGTCCATGTATATTTACCGTATACATCGATATAATGAAATATATTACTTTCTCTTCCTCCTGTACATCATACGATTAAACTTTCAAATGAAGAATGTCTTGTGCTACTCGTAGATAATGACGATGAAACACCAAGATATCTTCGTTGTCTTGGATTATTGGATGAGCTCCCGAATTGAATTTCTCTTTAAGGTGATAATGTTTGATGTAACTAATCCAATGGTATATTCCAATGATTACAAAGAGTGCACCTATAATTATGTACCCAATCCAACTAAAATCGCTCGAGATAAGTAACACAAGTGTAGGTGAAAGGGGTGTAAGAATTCCCGAGAAGTAAAAAATGTCTTCCAAGATTATGTAAACAATAAGGGAAAATCGTCCCTTCATAAAGCTTTGCAAGTGATCATTTATATAAAATAAAAGCCAATTAACATCATCAGAAATTACATATTGAAAATTGAAAATTATGCGGCCCATTCGATAAAATTTGAGTTCATGGTTTTTTGTTTAAAACAATTTACTTTTTTCTAATAATAAATGTTTAGATTAGCTTATGTTGGCACTAAAATGTAACATGTTGATAAATTGTTGTTTAGTCTTCGACAAATAAGAAAGAATAAGTAATTTATGATGTAGCAAATTAAAATAATATAATAAGTTAGAAGGAAGTAACTTATCAAAAACTATTTATTATCGATGTCCAACATATATCACACCAAAATAAATTAAAGAGTAAACTACGATTTTCGTCCCCTATAGTTTGATGATTATAACTATTTTCGTCCTTGTGGTTTGAAAATTGCTTTTTTTGTCCTTGTGGTTTCAATTTATTTCTATTTTCGTCCCTGCCTCTAAATCTACTAACAAAAGGTGTTAAAATGTCAAAAAATTTCTTATTTTGAAAAGTTACGTATTCAATCCTTGTGGTTTGTAAAGTCATAAATATTTATCCTTAAATTTCAAAAAATTTAAAACTTATATATTGGTTTTTTCTTTTTTACTTTTTACTTATTTCTTTATTATATCTCTATATTATATGTTATACACATTTTTAAAAGACTATATATATATACATATATATATGTGTGTGTGTGTTTTCGTAATTTAAATTTTATAATTTTATTTTTATAATTTTTTAGTATATTTCTATTATATATATATATATTTATCTTTTTTTAGTTTAAATATTAAATATTTAAATTAATTAATAAAAAATAAAGTATAAATGATTATACGGATTAGTGTGAGTAAAACTTATTTAACATAAACAAACGGTTGGCTTAAAATAAAACTAATTTTTTTTCTTGAGTAATATTAAACTTCTAAAATGATTATTTTAAAATAAGTAAAACGATACATACATATATATATATATATATATATATATAACGTTGTATATATATAGTATAGAAATACAGTAAACAATAATAAAAAAGAAAAAAAAATCATTTAAATTAAGAAAACACACACATATATGCTATATATGTGTATATATATAGTCTTTTAAAAATGTGTATAACATATAATATAGAAATATAATAAAAAATAATTAAAAACTAAAAGGAAAAAAAACCAATATATAAGTTTTAACTTTTTTGAAATTTATGGATAAATATTCATGACTTTACAAACTACAAGGATTGAATATATAACTTTTCAAAAAAATAAATTTCTTGAAATTTTAACACCTTTTGTTAGTAGAGTTAGAGGCGGGAACGAAAATAGAAATGAATTGAAACCACAGGACGAAAAAAGCAAATTTCAAACCACAGAGACGAAAATAGTTATAATCATCAAACCATAGGGACGAAAATCGTAGTTTACTCTAAATTA
>CM058044.1:40986088-41004343 GCA_030169165.1 Centaurea solstitialis
TTTGTTATAATAAAAGCCTTTTATGAATGGCGGTTTTTTTAGAGTATCATTTATTCGAAGAACGTAGCAACTGAATTTATTACTGAGACGCGTGCTTTTTTTTATTTTATGCAGGGCTTTTATTCTGTTTTTGTTCTCTGTGTATTGACAAAAGTGATGTAGATATACAATCGAGGATTGATTTGTATGTGGAGGAAGGAAGTGGTTTTGGATGAACCGCGGAGGGGGGAGAGTATAATACTACATTTTTTAAAAAGTGAAAATGCAACAAAATTTGTTTTAATTCTTAATTTAAGTAAAAGAACTTTTCATTAAAAATTTATGTAACAAAATATTAAAAATATTCATTGTATCTTAGATCGGTGATTTTTATTATCACCAAGTCCTAATTTCCTTGATTTTACATACAAAATTTTTTAAATGGTTTTAGGTCAAGAAGAACGTGGGAACGTTAGGGAGTAAATTCCAAAAGTGTGCCACTTTTCTAAATACTATGCTATCTTTTTTACTATTTGTGTTCTTTATATTAGAAAAATAAACACACATTTAACCCCCCCCCCCCTTCTCTCTCTCTCTCTCTCTCTCTCCTCTCTCCCTCTCTTCCTCTCTCTTCTTCTCTCTCTCTCTCTCTCTCTCTCTCCTCTCTCTCTCTCTCCCCTCCCCTCCTTTTTCTCTCTCTCTCTCTCTCTCTCTCCTCTCTCTCTCTCCTCTCTCTCTCTCTCTCTTCTCTCTCTCTTCATCCTCTCTCCCCCTTTCCCCTCTTCTCTTCTCTCTCTCTCTTCCCCCTCTCTTCTCTCCCCTCTCTCTCTCTCCCTTTCTCTCTCTCCTCTCTCTCTCTCTCTCTCTCTTTCCTCTCTCTCTTTTCTCCCCTCCTCTCCCTCTCTCCTCTCCTCTCTCTCTCCCCTCCCCCTCCTCTCTCTCCTCCTCTTCCCCCCCTCTCTATCTCTCTCCCCTCCTCTCTCTCTCTCTCTCTCTCTCTCTCCCCTCCCCTTCCTCTCTCTCTCTCTCCTCTCTCTCTCTCTCTCTCCCCTCTCTCTCTCCCCTCTCTCCCTCCCCCCTCCCCTCCCCCTCTCCTCTCTCTCTCCTCTCTCTCTCTCATTTTTTTACAAACTCATTAATTTGTGCAACTCATTAATTTGTGCAAATTTTGGGAAACTCATAAAAACCATTAAATTAGAAGGATCAAGGACAAGATTAATTGCAAAATCCCAAAATTATAACCACCAACTCCTTAATTAAGCATCACAAAATAAAATAAATAAAATTGCCAAAAATAAACAAGAAAATGGATTATGATTGGTGGAAAACATGGTTTCCAAAGTTTCCACAAATTAATGAGTTTGCAAAATAGGTGACTATATATCTCCTCTCCTCTATATATATAGACCGCCGTGTCTTCTTGTTGCTGACTAAAGACCTCTTTTACTTCCTAGGACTCTTGCTTCATGACTTTCTATCTTCAAGTTGATTTTTTTCATATTTCGTAAGGAAAATTAAATCCAACAATCTAGTTGTCCCTCTAAGCCATTTTACCATGATAGCTTGTGGAATCTCTTAGTTTTCACCTCCAACTTCCGCTAAACATGATCATTTTTTATGGGAAAGAAATTTCATTTTCCTTGGTACAGAAATCCATTTATGATGGTGAAATTTGATCCACTATTGATACAAACATGTCCCTAAACTAGTATAAATTTTTGGAGTCGTTTAGAATGGAAGGGAGATCGCTATTTGGGAGGATCTATGTCTTCTTCTTAAATTTGGAAAGGAAAAAAGGTAAAAAGAATAGTGAGAAATAGAAAGATATTTTTTTTTATGTCTTTAAAAGGAAAAGAAAGAAAGGATGAAGGAGAAAAACAATTTATCATTTATTTGGGTTCCTTTTTTTCCATATTTATAGAAGGGCCCTTTTTTGTGTGAAAATTAAATGATATTTTCTTGATTAATTAAAATATTGGTTCATGGGTTTTGGGGGTTTAAACCCTAGGGCCCTCGATTGAAATAATTAGGATTGCATCCCTGTGGTATGCGTTTTATAACGCTCTGGTCCCTAATTTAAATGCCGTCCAAAAAAGGGTCTGTTAGACCCATCATGTGCAATTTTGGTCTTTTTAGCTTATTTTGTAGAGAAATTGCAATTTGGCCTTAAGGTTTATCAAAATTTAAACTTGACCCTTAACTTCATTTAAAAATTTTTTAATTAAATTTTCTTTTCTTTCTTTAATCTTCATCATTTCTTTTTATGCAAAACAATTCAAGAACTCATAAAAAACCTTAAATCAAACTCAAAAAAACCCTAATTAATCCCTTTCAAAAACCTAATCAAGCCTAGATTCAAAAAAACGAAATTTGGGGAGAATTACAAACTAAACTTATCCTAAAGACATCCCATTCTAAACCTAAATCATGCCAACTTTAAAAAAAACCCTAAATCAAACCTAATTCAAGAACAAAATTTAAAAATGATGGTAAACGAGCCATAAACCTAAAAGAAATCAATTTAACAAAAAAACCCACAACCATTGAATAAAAAAAAAATCGCAATAATTTGAAATAAAAAAAACCCACAATCCTTAATTTTTTTTCTATGAAGCTATGAACATGTTTCCCAAAAAACAATAAATGAAGAAGAAATGGATGGAAATCCAAACAATATAAATCAATGAAGCCTTTTTGAAGAACTCAACAAGGTAACTTGCCCAATTTATTATTGGTATTCCAACCACAAAACCCTAAACATCCTTTTCCTTTTAAGGGAAAAAGAATTACACAAGTTGTCAACAACCCCCCGATTTTCCAAAACCTCTAAACAAGGGCAAACAAAAAAATTTTTACAAAACAAGGAAACTAAACTAGAAACATTTTAACGATAGATATTCGACTCTTCTCAAATCGGGTTCTCAACTCCCCCCTTTGAAAAATCAGAATTGGTGGAAGCTCCATGCAGGCTCCATGGACATCTGCAGGTACCTTCCACCCCCTAGTCCGGCTTATCTGCATTGCTCCTAGCCCTTCGTACCATCCGCTCCTTAAGCTTCTTCTCGATCAACCCTTGCCTCCCAGCTTTCCTTTTCCTCTAGATTCTCCGACTGGAAACTTGATCCGGCCCCAGCTTGCTCTCAATCCATTAACAAAAGGGGAGGGTCCCTCGCAAACCTGAAGCTCGCCAAACCTCATGAACCTGCGCTCCTTCTTCTTCCGATCAAGTACAGACTCCTCTCATATCCGGGTTTGGGCAGAAGGGTGTAGCACGATAACGGGAACGAGCAGGTTTGGTCTCAGCGGGTGACCTTCGGCGGCGGCTTTCAAAGGCAAGCTGGTATTTCCGTCACTTCCGAGTGGTTGCGTACGGCGATTTCTTCAAATCTCCGTGCCATCTTTATCTCGGGGTGGAGAACGGGCCTTGGAGGTACAAATGATCTGAAAGGCCTAGATGCACCCTCAAGTCCTTCCGTAAGGTCCATTCTGCATTCACCTCAAACCCACCGGTGCCGTACATCAACATCATATTCAAGGAATAACTGATGGCCGTTCTGGGGGGGCCCGCAGGCAGTCCTTGGTAAAGCACGCTGATCCCTGGCGTCCATGATGCCCATTGCACATTCGCTGATGCACGACGCACCTTCGCCCTTTGTTCCTGATGTGAGAGACCCGAAGTAGACTTTTCGGGCCAGGCGTGCACTTCTCTTCTGGTAATGGGGGTGAATGTTTTTCAGGAACCGGAAGTTTGGAGTGGTTCCATTGAGTGGATGAATGGAGCATCGGTTTCTGGATCGGTGTGGGATTCCGTGGGGCTTCTGGAGTTTGGAACTTGAGCGCTGGAGGAGGTTGGCGTAGTCAGGATCCTGACAATGTCTCCCTTTTTGATGAAACCCCCGGCTCTACAAACGACCGCAAAGAATCTTCCGGGCTCTTCCGGGAAACTAACTCGAAGGATCATCCGCTCTGCTTCTGGGATAACGGCATCATCTGAGCCGTGTCCCTCCATGGGAAACGAACTACTCCCTTCCCGGAATCCTCTCAATCTCCAACTCCCCATGTCCGGAAATTCTCTGTCTCAGAGTCGAATAGGGGCTTGGCGGTCTCGAAGTCTGTGGGAGCACCACGGGGGGCCCTGAGAAAACCCGAGCGGAGCTGATGAACCGACCACCCCGGTGGAGGTCGGTGCAAGCCGTTTTGCACTTGTACCTCCCCCTCATGAGGACCTGGTGCAGTTCAGGTCACATGCCCCTCTTCGAAGGGTGACCTGGGACCGACACACGGCCTCCGTTCTCTAATCCTTTGTTGTACATCTCGATCTGGGCCCTTGGTCTGGACTTGGGGGACAGGCGTCTTCTGAGGGTGTAGGAGGTGACCATCATCAAGTGCTCCACCTCATGTAGCCTGGAACGGGAAGGTCCCCGAAGTCGGAGGGGCAGCCTGAGACGTCTTAAGGCCGGGAATGGAGCTTCATAATGGGGCACCTAAAATGTTTGCCCTTGATCCTCCCTTGAGCTCGAACTCCGCATCCCGGTCTTCTTGAAGCTTGCGCACGCCTCAAGGTCGATATTCTCCCTCCGTCTCGGCCAAAGGGCTTTCTCTTTCCTCGACCCCGCGTCCCGAGCCTGATTGCTTGCTCCCCCGCTAAAACCTCTTTGGACGACTTAAGGATTCGTCCGAACCGTCACCTATAAGCCCCCGTTGGTGCAGGGGCGGTTTTGGGGATTCCGCCCGAATCCTCAGCTCAAAATCCCCTTGTTGCGACATCTTTATAACTTTGTCGAGTCTTCGGCCGGGTCCCGAAAAAACTAAACCCTGTCCACTTGGGCTCCAGTTGACGAGAAGAGCCTAAAGAGGTACCCTCTCGCCCGATTCACCCGCTGGTATAATGCTGACGGTGTCGGGGCTTCCGGTGGATCCCAAGGGCGTCCCAAGGACGCACCAACTCTCCCCGTTCGGCCTCGCCACTTGGGCGGGCAGATGAAGCATCCACAGTTCCTAATCAAATGAACAACCCGAAGGTGTCTTGTGAGTGGCTCAGACGACTGTGCACGAAAGACGTCGAGAGGTGGGGCAAGCCTCTCCTCATTTCAACACTGCAGACTCCAATTGAGTGGCCGGTGGAAGTTGAGCTAAATCCCCGTGAGAATGTGAAACACCATCTGTTGAAGAAGATGGCCGAGTGGCTGGTTTGGGCGTGCAATTGCGTTGGTTGCTGCCAACGACTTGACCTGACGTCAACGGTGACCGGTCTGTGTGAGGGTTGCCTCTGTGGGGTTTGACTCTGGGTTTAAAGGATATCCAATTCTAACCTCTCGCTCTTCTTCTACATCCGCCTCCTCTAACTGAGCCCAAGCTCGCTCAACTGACCCTTACGTCTTCGGCTCTTTTTTCTCTGCTCTCTCTCTCCTTTTCCCTCCCCCCCCTCTCTCTCTCTTCTTCCTCTTCGCTGTCTTCTCGACCCCGCCGGTAGCAACTTCGCCTCACCTTCTTCCTCCTGACCAACAGTTCGGTCAACGACGCCAGATCCGCAATAAGAGTGGGATCACCAGAAATCCGGTCGTCGTTGAAGGAGGAGTGGCTTCATCCAAGTCTATCACCTGGGCCTTCCCGCCCTTTGGTGGATCTGATAGTGAAACTCGGAGTCGGATCCGTATCAACTTGTCTGACTCTGTTGCCCTCGTCATCGGGCTCACGACGGTCCCGTAGGAGTGTGCTCGGAAGAGTCATGACCGCGGAGTGTCGCCAGAAGGATCGCCAGACGGTTCTGCTCCTGAGTGGTTTACGGCCGCCCGAATGAGTGGTGGAGGAACATGTGCTGTTTCTTGTGGGAAGCTTCCACTCCTCCCCATAGGTTGTTGCGGCGGCATCGGCGATCGCGTTCTTCCGATGACGAGTGGATAGGAGACTGCTGAAGGGTTCCCATATACTGCTTTACCTGAAGTGACTCGTTACTCGCACAAGCGGACGGCATCAGTAGACTCCTCTACAACTGTAGGATGCGAGCACAGTGGCACGGTTCTGAATCATGGTCTGGTATGCACCGGCTCTGAGGTGTGTGAGTGGCAGACGTACCGACATTCTACCCGCCTCCTCCCCTACGTCAACTCTCATCACTCCGAGCCAGAAGCTCCCCCACTGACTCTGGCCCGCCGTACCTGAGGTTACGGCTTCTAGTAAGGACGGTTGCACGTCTGGGCAGGCTCCCGGCTCTGAGGATCCGTAGACGTGTCTTCTAAACCTCGGAAATACGGTAAATCCTAACGCTCATTGACCTACGGTCTGCCAAATTCACACGTTAGCCGGTATGTGCATCTCACCTGACCTGACTTCAGATTCTTCTTGTTGGCTCTCCGATCTGCTGGCTTTCAAAGCGGAGATGTTTGCTCTGCGTCGGACAGCTCGGTTCTGGTTCATGTGATCTCGAATGACCAGACTGAAGAAGCGCATCCAAGGTATGGATGTGTGCTTTGTGCGTCCGGCCCAGCTCTGACATCACCGATGATGTCCGCCCAGATTTTGCTGAGCAAAGTCGATCCGCCTTCCGTAGGCGACCGCATGGAAAATATGCCAGAACTGGGTGGATGCCTTGTCCACGCCATGGTCTTTGAAGAGATAGTACGGTTGAGTATGTTGAAGAATGAGTACCAGATTGGGGGTAGCATTCCCTGAGAGATCTGGAGATTCCTCTCGCCTGTTGTTCTCAGTGTAGTGGACTCCGACAGCGAGCACTTCGCTGAACATTCAGATCCAGATACGAGAGGGTCGAACGGTGCCTCCGAAGTAGCAGCTGGCAGACGAAGGATTCTGCGAAGATCCTCCATAGTGAGGACCAGATCAGTCTGGTCCACATCGGCCGATGATGGTCTGCACTCCGTCCCGGTTTCAACACGGAAGTGTTCCAGAACTGCTGCAGATATATCATTGGGATGTCAGCAGTGGCTTGCATCGCGTATGCAAGGGATGTGCTCGGAGAATCTCGAGAACCACGTCATCTTGGACGGTGAAGTTCGCCAAGTCAACGAACTGGTTGTTCTGATGATCTCGACGAGTCTGTTGGGTTGATCAGTGCGAGATCAGCAGCGTTGGCGACAGGTGAAGTAGGAGCAATCGGTTGTTGATCAGTCATTGCTGCAAAACATCAAGTGTTTAGAAATATTACAACGTGGAAAGACTATACTCTTCGACTAGGCGCGAGTCGGAAAACCTCGAAAACCCGAAAGGGTGTTTTCGTATTTTCCGAGTCGGAAAACGAGCAAACAGTACGAGGGGAGTTTTCCGATCGGAAAAGAGAGTTTTCCGAGTCGGATAAACTCAACACTTGGTAAAATTTAGCACAACGACAAACAGACAAGTTTTCCGATTCGGAAAAGGGTATTTTCCGAATCGGGAAACTCCCACACTTAGAGAGAAAACATGTAGGTTTTCCGAGTCGGAAAACATGGTTTTCCGATTCGGAAAATGTCAACACTTAGAAAATTTTGGCAAAACTTGGTCTCTCGATCGAGTCGGAAAACCTTGGAAACCCATAAGGGTAGTTCCACGTTTTCCGAGTCGGAAAGAACAAATGAAAACCGAGACCAAGTCCGATTCGAAAACTATGTTTTCCGAATCGGAAAACATACAATTAGACTCATCGTTTTCCGATGCGGAAAACTTGAATGTTCAAGTTTTCCGATTCGGAAAACTTGAATGTTCAAGTTTTCCGAGTCGGAAAACCGAGACCGTTCGAGTTCTCCACATAGAAACCGCTCAAAAACCGTCGATCTAAGGCCCTAAACTATCAACATTCATCCTAAATCAGTTTATAACAACATTATAAGCAACAATGGATCGTTTTAAACGTCCCGAAATCCCATTCCAAGAAGTATGGGTTTCGGGTAAGTTTTAAAACTTTTAGGCTTCGATCCAGACATTAAAACGCATGATTTAGATGTTAAAACTATATAAGGTTGATCGTTTACTTACCAGGAATCCGAATATGTAAAGAAATCGACGATCGGAGCAATTACGAGCGAAAACCGGAATCGAGCGCGAAGTGGGTTCGGGTGAGAATTCAGAGAGAAAAAGATGAAAATTTGAATTTTGTGAAAAGTAATTCTTGAAAACCGGTATTTATATTTTTACCGAATTACACTGTGTTTGGGTCAAAAACACTGTGTTTGGCTCTCCTTTTGGCTCTCTTAACCCGACTTTCACCATTTGGCAAAAACCACCCCTGGACTTGAAGTTTGAGTAAACTTACAAACAAGTCCCTGAACTTGTATTTTCAGATAATTTTCAAAACAGACCCTGGACTACAAGTTTCACAAGGTTTGCAAAACGAGTCCCTGAACTTTAAGAAACAGAAAGTGGCAAAGTTAGTCCCCGAACTTGTAAGTTCAAGACATGTACTCTACCGCCCCCTGAACTTTCAAGTTCACAAAAAGTTACAAGTTCAGCCCTCGACTCCCGAGAAGGAGATTTACCTGGTTCGTCTCACTGGGTTTAGAGCGAGTCCTGGTCTGAAGTAACCAGAAGTCGTTGTGAGGATCCACACCTACAAAATAGAAAATAAGAGTGGTATCCAAAGTGATGTGGATCCGAGAACGTTAGTGAGCACACCAAACAGGATATACAGGACTTAGGACTCCCCCTCGATTCATGCAACATCGATAAAAATCCTACAGACTCCCCCTACACACATGCATATAACATAAGAACTCCCGACTCCCCCTAGACCTCATGCAGGGAGGTCTAGCATTCCCAACTTGCTTAGGAGGAAAAAGTGACGCTTCTCGTCGAACGGCTTGGTGAACAAATCAGCAAGCTGATAGTCACTCTCAACAAAGTATAGTTCAATGTTACCTTTCTCGACGTGATCTTTGATGAAATGATATCGAATGTCGATATGCTTCGTCCGAGAATGTTGAACCGGATTTGCCGTGATCTGTATTGCACTTTTGGAGTCGCAGTATATGGGAATTCGATGCATGGTGTATCCAAAGTCAGCTAGTTGGGTTTTCATCCACAGAACTTGCGAGCAGCAGCAAGCGGCGGCTACATATTCTGCCTCCGCAGTGGATAAAGAAACGCAAGTCTGCTTCCGGGATGACCAACTGACTAGCTTGTCCCCGAGAAATTGACAAGCACCAGAAGTGCTTTTCCTGTTTAGCTTACAACCTGCATGGTCTGAGTCTGTATATGCAATTAGTTCAAAACCAGAATCCTTTGGGTACCAAAGGCCAAAATCCGGTGTGCCCTTCAGATACCTAAGGATTCTCTTGACTGCAGACAGATGTGAATCCCTTGGGTCACACTGAAAACGAGCGCAGACACCCGTGGAGAAGACGATATCTGGTCTACTAGACGTGAGATATAAAAGGGAACCAATGATTGCCCTATAAGTTTTCTGGTCAACCGGTTTACCAGAAGTATCAGCAGAGAGTTGAAAATTTTTGGGCATTGGTGTGGCCGCGGAGTTTGATCCACCGAAATCAAATCGTTTTAAAAGATCTTGTACATATTTGGCTTGATTTATAAAAATGCCATCAGGGCGTTGTCGAACTTGAAGTCCTAAAAAGAACGTCAACTCGCCCATCATGCTCATTTTGAAATGGGATTTCATGTGTTCTCAAACTCTTGGCACATCTCAGGTTTAGTAGACGCAAAGATGATGTCATCCACGTATATCTGAACGATAATTAAATCTTTACCTGACTTCTTGAGAAATAGAGTGGATCGATAGTACCTTTCTTGTAGCCAACTCCGAGTAAGTAGTCAGTGAGAGTTTCGTACCATGCTCTCGGAGCTTGCTTTAGACCATAAAGCGCCTTGTCCAAAACGTAGACGTGATTTGGGAATCGAGAATCGACGAACCCTTCCGGTTGCTCAACGTACACTTCTTCTTGAAGGACTCCATTCAGGAAGGCACATTTGACGTCCATCTGATAGACTGTCATGTTTTTGTGTGCAGCATACGCAAGGAAGATTCGGATTGCTTCGATTCGGGCTACTGGCGCGTACGTCTCATCATAGTCGATACCCTCTTGTTGGCGATAACCCTTGGCGACCAGGCGAGCTTTGTTCCGGATGATGAGATTATTCTCGTCGGTTTTGTTCCGGAGTATCCACTTGAGGCCAATGATTGTCTTTCCCCATGGTCGTTCTACCAAGCGCCAAACCTTGTTTCTCTCGAATTCGGCCAGCTCATCTTGCATGGCGATCACCCAGTCGGGATCGGTGAGAGCTTGCCAAACATCAGATGGTTCAAAATCGCTCAAGAATCCACCGAAAAGGATCAGATTTTCAGTGTGCTTTGCAGATCGGGTGTTTACAGGTTGTGAGGGACTCCCGATGATCTGGGAGGGGGGATGATCTTTTGTCCACCTGCGAGTGTGAGGGTGAGTGACATAAGTCTGTCGATTGTTGGTGGCGTCGTTCTCATCTTGCACAGCAAAGACCTCTTCTAGGTTCCCACTTGATGTGCCTTCAGCTTGGTTAATCCGCGGTGCAGCCTCTAACCGGGCTCTCTGACTACCTGAGCATATGATCGTTGGGCCGTGCTCGGGGAAGGTAGTGGAGCTTCTTCTGGAATTGGAGTAAGAACAGGGTGCGGAGTCTGTTCTTGATCAGATGCCGGTGAAGCTGCGGATGAAACTTCAGATGGGGGAGCCGCGGACTCAGGTGTCACGGAGTGAGTTGAAGTGCTGGAGGAGGGCTCCGTGACGAAGGCATCAGATGACACTGTGGTTGTGGTCGAACCTGTCGGAGCGGGAACTACGATTGGACTCGTTAGAGTGTGCAGATCGTATTCCGCGAGATCTAAAAAGTCTAAAGCAGAAAAGTTAGAAGACGGATCTGTGCTCGGTGGTGAAGGGAACAATTCAGGGAAAGATGCAGACACACTACTAGAACTAGCATTCAGATAGGTTTCAGATTCAGAGAAATCAACATTTGAGCTTTCCAAGATAGTGCGGGTCCGTTTGTTGAAAATCCGGTAAGCCTTAGAGTTATGTGAGTATCCGATGAAGATAGACTCATCAGACTTAGGGTCAAACTTACCCAAATTATCCCGGTCATTAAGAACATAGCATTTACAACCAAAAACTCTGAAGAAGTCAATGTTTGGCTTACGCTGTTCGACCATTTCGTAAGCGGTTTTACCAGTCCGTTTTACGATCAGAGTCCGGTTTTGCGTGTAACATGCTGTGGAAACGGCTTCAGCCCAAAACTGTTGAGGAACTCCAGAATGAGCCATCATGGATCTTGCTGCTTCGACTAACGTCCGGTTCTTCCTTTCTACGACCCCATTCTGTTGAGGTGTGCGAACCGCCGAGAAGTTGTGAGTGATCCCCACTTCTTCGAGAAAGGATTGCAGCTTTGCGTTGCGGAACTCAGTACCGTTGTCACTACGTATTTTCCTCACCCGACGACCCAAGAGAACTTGTGTACGTTTGATGAAGGCTATGATTCGTTCAGCAGCTTCAGATTTGTCTCGAAGAAATTCAATCCAAGTGAACCTAGAGAATTCGTCTACGAGAACCAGCATGTACTTCTTTCTGGCAAGACTTTCTACTCTCATAGGTCC
The DNA here is from genome assembly GCA_030169165.1 of Centaurea solstitialis. Classification (NCBI taxonomy): domain Eukaryota; kingdom Viridiplantae; phylum Streptophyta; class Magnoliopsida; order Asterales; family Asteraceae; genus Centaurea; species Centaurea solstitialis. The sequence goes on from CM058044.1 coordinate 40,997,637, forward strand.
ACAAAGATCCATGTGTATCAGGTCGAGGGGACTTTGGCAATTCGTATCCATTCTCGGTGGATGAGAGCTTCTGGTCATCTTTCCTTGTTCGCACGCAGGACAAAGAGTGTCCTTGGAAAGGCGAAGCTCAGGTAGTCCCCTGACCAATCCCTTAGAAACCAGCTTGTTCATATCTTTGAAGTTCTGATGACATAGTCTGCGGTGCCATAACCAACTGTCCCCTTTTGATGCTTTTGAGAGCAGACAGATCGCATTCTTCGGGTTAGCTTCAAACTGGGGTGTGTTTGAGGGATTGAACGGAAGACGGTTGTGTAGAGATTGCCATTTCGCCTGGCGGAGAGAATAGCGTTGTTGTCTTCATCGTTCACGTCACTTCCGTACTGAAAGGTCTTCACCCAGTATCCGTTATCACAGAACTGGCTGGAGCTAAACATGTTGTACCCCAATCCCTCCACATAACGTACACCCTTGATGATGTACTTTCCATTGGTGATTTTGCCCGACCCTAATATCGGCAACGGCGTTCTGTCGGCAGTCTTTATGTATCCCTCAAACTTCTCAACGTAGTCGAAGATGAAGGACCGCTGCCCAGTCATGTGTGTGTGAGCCCCCGAGTCAAAGTACCACACATGACTGATCTGCAAAACAATTAGGCTTGTTTAGGGACCCATTGCCAAATGGGTTCCTTAGGGTCAGAAATAGTTGAATTGGTCGATGCAGTCTCCTTTTCGGATTTCTCCTTAGGCTTAGGGGACTGCACTGACGAGGAAGGTTTCCCTTTTCCTCTTTTTCTCCCTCTTCTCTTTCGAGATTTGATTTTAGGCACATCAGCATTAAAAGAATTATAAACACCATGGCGCAGAAAATTGTCAAACATAAAGCACATGTCATTACGCAAAGAGTCAAAAGCATGAGTTAAATGTCGATTACGTTTTACAGACATGTTTGAATTAATTCCTACACTAGGTGGAGCATAGCCAAGACCCGCACGGTTAGGACTATGCTGCTTAGGGAAAGCTTGAAAAGAGTTGGGTCTTCCTCGGTGATTCTTCCTCGGTGGCTTCACTTCCTGTCCACCATCCTTCTTCCTCCCATCTGCATTACGAGCATGGTGTGAGTTAGATGACGGTTTAATAGGAGAAGAGTTGCCACCCTTTCCAGAAGATGTTTTTGAAAATTTAGGTTTTGTGGAAGAGAAAGGTTGCTTTGGTTTTAACTGAGAGGTCTCACCCACTTCAAAGCTGCTTGAATTAAGGTCAAGACTTTTAATGGGTTTAGCTGAGTTACGAGCATCATTAGACTTTGAAAGCTTTTTCTGGAGTCCTTTGGGTGCGTGAGGCTTAACTGACTTCCCCTTGTCAGTACCAACACATTTTTCACCCTTAGGGTTACTGTTCTCAGAAATAGGAGCTCGTGACTCAACAGACTTCTCAGGTTTTGCAAAAACAGATTTTGGCCCTTTTGGAATAAAGCCTGAAGGATCATCACCTTCATCTAAGAACACCTTCAGATCGTATTCAACGTTAGGATCATGGATAGTCTTTGGTTCGGTTATCCTATGGTGTGAGTTGAGGGGTTCATCATCATCTGACAGCAAGGTGTAATAGTCCTCTAAATCCGTAACAGATTTGGTTTGGGGAGTAACTATCGGATGGTTGAGGAGTGGAGTAGTCTTATCATTAACTGATTCTGAAAGGTGTGCAAGGTACATGACTTTTCTTTTCAAAATGGAATTTGACACACGTTGGTTGGTTAAGGCTACACGATAAGTGATCTTTTCATCATGATCAAGTTCTCTTGCAATTTCTGAATGAACATTTAGGAGAACATATCGTGCCTCAAGATCCGCAACCTTAAGTTGAAAATCAGTAAAGTTTGAGGCTGCGGTCTCACACTCTGAAGACATGCTAATTCTCTCGGCATTTGCCTCGATCAAGTCTTTCTTCAAAGTGTGAACCAAGTTGTCTTTTTCAGAAATAAGCACTTTCAGATTCAGTATCTGATGTTGACATGCGTCCAGATCCATGGCTTTTAGTCTAAGTCCAAACATTTCCTTCTCTAGTTCGACTAGATCGGGACTCTTAGTTGCGGAAACATCCTCTGGTGGGATAACTAAGGTCTCTTCTGAAAAATCCATCTTCCTAGTGTCATAACTAGTGTTAAGGTCTGAGTAGTTGATGGGAGGCATAGCTACCCTAGGGGTCCTAGCCTTGATGCCTTCCCATGTGGACTTAGTGTTTGTTGGATCACTGGCTGGAACAAAGATCGGTTTATTGGGAGTAGGACTAGTGGGTGGACTGCTAGAGGTGCTGTTCGTTGGACTGACGGTCGTGGTTATGGTCTCACCATTTATAACTTCGGTATATGTGACAGTCTGCCTAACGAATTCCTCGGTCACATGTCCTCCTACTAGGGCAGGTTTGGGTTTGGAGGCGGCCATGTCCTCAAAATTGTACAGATTAGAAGGTGCCTTTTCTAAAACATGGTTTTCAGACAATCCTAGTCCGGGTCTGGCTTTATAGAAAGGATTTTTGTTGGCATGCTGCGTAAGAATGCTCAGGGTCTGCTCAGATTGTCCTCTTTTAAAGTTGTTATCTTCAAGCTCTTGAATTTTGGAAAACAGTCTAGTTCTTTCTTCTGAAAGCAACTGAAATTTTAGTTGGAGCTCACCATGGTCACTGTTAAGTTCCTCATGGGTTTTCTGAAGACAACTGAGTTTGTTGGACAAATTGGACTCTCTGACGCTAGACTCAAGAGTCTCACGATTGTACACTATAGTCAAGTCCTCAAGAGAACTTTTGTATATGGCACTGTCGATTCTAAATTTCGTGACGAGAGATCGTTCCGATTGGAGACATCTCTCAAGTTCACAAATTCTAGATTCTAACATTGTCACATCATCAGTTAAGTCAGGAATAGTGGATACCTCAGAAGCGTCGAGGTCTCGATATGTGCTGGGGCCAACAGCTTCAGGTCCTTCAAAGTCTGCCATCAAACACGGACCCCCAACAAGATGATCTTCCTCGTCTGAGCTTTCTTCCTCACACACCCAGTTTTCCTCATCGACTAGCAGAGCGACTCCCTTCTCTTTCTTCCTCATCAATGCTGCCTTCTTCTCAAAGTATGCAGCATCCTTGTATCTGACAGGGCAGTTGTTCGCATAGTGACCCAGCTTGCCACATTTGAAGCATGATGTAGTGGCACTAGCGGTCTTTTGAGGAGCTGGGGTAGGAGCACCACTATTCACCGGAGCTGGAGGAGCATTCAACCTTTGATCACCAATCTCAACAGGACCTTGATGATGTCCTTCTCTCGGGGCTTGCCTGGAAGTACCACTCTGATGGTTGCCTTCTGGATAGTTCCTTTCTTGATCTTGTCCATATATCCGGCCATCTTGACTGCCTTCAAATCTTCCATATCTTCCATCATCACGTCTTCCATCTTGGCCACCTTCGTACCCGCTGCCATATCCTTGACGATCAATGTATCCTGATTCAGGAGTGTAGTTTCTCTGGTTTTGGCGATAGTTGATATGAGAGACTTGTCCTCTCCAATCTCCCTGATCTCCAGGACCTCCCTGATAGTCCAGGTAGGTGTTATCTCTGTAGCTTCCCCTTGCTTCCCTATACTGGCCTTGATCACCACGGTATCTTCCTGGATGCTGATTCTGATATCTGTCCCCTTGCTGGTATCCTCCTCTTCCTTGATTCCCAAACTGAACTCGTTCTTGCTGGTAGTGTCCACCTCGGCCTTGCCCCATCCTTCCTCCACTGGGGTATCCAGATCCCCTAGGTCTGCTGTATCCACGTTTGGAATTCAGCTTTTGTACGCTATTAGAGATGAGGGCAAGGGACTCATTCACATGAAAGAGCTCATCATCAGAGATTGAGATGATCAATGGATCATCTGGATGTTGATAGCTTGGACTGTAATTCGAGTTGAACTCTTGGTAGCTTGAACCATAGTTCCCGTTGAACTCCTGATTGTAGTTCTCCTGATAGTGCTGAGGTGGTGAGTGGTTGAATTGCTGAGGAGATGAGTTGCTGTACTGTTGGTGCTGGAAGGGAGCTGAGTTTGATCCTCCACATGGTACTGCCGCGAGTGCCAGAGGATCAACAGCATTTTTGAACTTGCCGCCAGTGATGAATTCCTCATGCTGAACCATCATGCTAAAAAGGTCATGTAGACCCATAATCCCCAGATTTCGGCTCAGCTGTAAGTTGATCGCCAGATTCTGCCATGCCGATGTCAGGTTCTTCAGGAACTTAACATTCACCTCGTACTTTGACTTTTCTATCCCGAGTCTTCGTAGGTCATTCACGAAGGCGTTCAGTCTTTGATAAGACTCGGTGAGGGATTCGGTTTCCCTGGCTTTGAAGCCTTCGTAAGCGTTTAAGGCACTTTCCTTTTGACTCTCGAGGGCGGTGTCACCTCCCTGCATCTGTTGCTCTATTTCTAACCAAACGTCTCGCGCGTTTGTCAGACTGTCCACTCTTGCGTACATATCATTAGGAAGAGCCATAATCAGAAGGGTCAGTGCACGCTTGTCAACGAGGTGCCGGGCTCTTTGTTCTGGATTGAACATCTCAACTGGCTTTTCGACTACATATGACGGAAGTTCGGGACACGTATCTGTTTTGGGAACAGCGGCAACCGTGACAGTTGGTCGGATTGGGCCTTCGCGGATTGACTTCATGAGATTACCGTCGAGCATGTCTAGGAAGTGTATCATCCGGCGCTTCCATTGCTGGTACTCGCCCATCACCAGGACAGGAGGGCGAGTTTCGGAACCAATCCCCAGGATTTCCTTCGACATTTCTGAGAAAAGAAAGAGACCACCTTGTAAGATTCACTTGGCTTGAACACAGAAAGGTTTTGAAAAAGCTGATGTTTCGAGCGCCTCGGGACACAGAAAGCTTGGTAAAAGTAAAAGGTTTTGAAAGCAAGCTTAGTGTCGAATTTGAGAAACAAAACGGCAAGAGTTTCGGCTCAAAGAGGCGAAATCCGACTTGGAAACAGATGTTTTCCGATTCGGATTTGGCTCAAACAACAGGATTCGGAAAAGCAGCTTTTCCGACTCGGAAAATGAACTTTTCCGATTCGGAAAAGGTGGGTGCGGAAAAGGGACTCGGAAAAGAGAGAAGTTTCTCAAGAGCAAGACCCCGAGTCAGAGACTCGTTTTCCGATTCGGAAAACAGAGTTTTCCGATTCGGAAAAGGAGAGATCTCCGATTCGGAGAATGAGCAATTTCCGACTCGGAAAATTTGAGCTGATATTTCAGCTCTCGTTTTCCGATTCGGAAAACCTGCACAGAAAGCTCGAAAAATTCCTCAAAAACACTTAAAAACCTCTTAAAAATAAGTGTTTAGACCCCCAAAATGTAGGAAAATGCTTAGAAAACTATGGGGAATCACTTAACACTTAATTTAAGCCCTTTTAAAACACCTTTTGGATTGAAAATCCAAAAGTTTTGAAAAACTCAAAACTTGAAAAACCTTAAAAACCTTTTAAAATTCAAACCAAAAGCCAAGGAATCAACAAGATTGGCTCTGATACCAATTGTTGTCCCTAAAAACAATGAAATGAAGAAGAAATGGATGGAAATCCAAACAATGGGATGAAATCAATGAAGCCTTTTTGAAGAACTCAACAATGGTGAACTTTGCCCAATTTAGTATATTATGGATTCCAACACAAAACCCTAAACATCCTTTTCCTTTTATAGGGAAAAGGAAGTTACACAAGTTGTCAACAACGGCCCCCGAGGTTCCAAACCTCTAAACAAGGGCATAACAAAATAAGATTGTTTACAAAACAAGGAAACTAAACTAGAAAGCATTTTAACGATAGATAATTCTGACTCTTCTCAACATCTGGGTTCTACAGAACACCAAGAAGAACTTCATCTAAAGGTGGATCTCATTGTTACACAAATACAGAAGGGGAACCATGGTTGGGACAAGAAACCGATCTGGATCTAGACAACGAACCGGCATGGTGGAGGTGAGTGAAAATGAAAGGTTTTATGATGAGCATGTGGTGGTGGGTGGTGGTGTTAGTGGTGGAGGTGGGTGGTGTTAAAGGTGGATGGTGGTGGAGGTGGGTGAAGATGAAAGGTTTTATGATGAGCATGTGGTGGTGGGTGGTGGTGTTGGTGGTGGAGGTAGGTGGTGTTAAAGGTGGATGGTGGTAGAGGTGGGTGAAGATGAAAGGTTTTTATGATGAGCATGTGGTGGTGGATGGTGGTGGTGGTGGTGGTGGGTGGTGGGTTGTGGTGGTGGTGATGTGTTTTGGTGGTGTTGGTGATGGGTTGTGGTGGTGATGGGGGTGGAGGTCCTTTCAAGAAGGTGATGATGATGAGATGTAGAAGATGATGATGATGATTGATGTTGATTGCATTGAATATATACAAAATTTATATAATAATAGAGTTAGTTACATATTTGGTTCCTTGGTTCCTGAAAGTAAAGAACACCTTTGGTCCCTGAAAAGTAAAATGACTAAAATACCCATCATGTGTTGTGCACATGATGGGCCTAACGGCGTAAAGATGGATGGCATCTACCAGAGAGACCCATAGCGTTATAAAACGCATACCACATGGACCCAACCCATAATTATTTTAATCGAAGAACCCAGAGTGTTAAAACCACCAAACCACAGTGACCAAATATGTAATTAACTCTATTTTCTTTGTAATTTCTTTC